>JBBPJP010001149.1:0-10298 GCA_038088775.1 Boletus barrowsii
CATTGGCAGAACTGGTGCGAGAGTTTCCCAGAGTAGTGATTCCCGTGTGATTGTACGTAGCTTCATGAGTTCCGTGTGTACATGTACTTCTAGTGCTTCCAAGGGTCAATTTCATGTTCCGAGTCGTGCAAACGATTTCTGATGGAAAACCCGACGTGTTTGGGACGGGGCTAGTCGACTGGGTGATGAAGACGTTTTGAGCGGAAGAATGCAGTGGCAGCGTCACTCATGTTTGCTGTCTGTTCCACGCCCAAAGGATGGTAACCCGATGTTCAACCCCACCCACCAACGATGAACTCGATGATCAATCGAAACAGTCCGGACCACCGCTGTTGACCTCGACCTCCGCTGGAAACCCGGGGCGTATTTCCAAGACTCGGATGGCTTTGCCATCTGACGCGGGATGTATGTATGTAACGTCCATTCTCATCTTCGTGTTCACGATATCTGCATTCGTCCGCAATCGTGCCCATTAGCCACCCTCTCCCGAGCCATCCGAAACAGACTCGGAGACAGTGAGAACCCTCCGCGCGTACGCGAGTCATACCCTCGAGTTGCGAATCCGTCTACCCATTTCCTTCTCTTCCTCCAGGCGTTCGACGAGGACCCGCACGAGTTTGCAGAGGTGGTGTATAACAGAGGGGAGCTTGCTTGGAAGACCCTCCTCCGAGGCTCAAGCCCGTCCACGCAGTCGTTGGCTGTCCTGTCATGAGGCAAGCACTTGCTCGAGATTGCGGACGAGACGTGTTGGATCGAGGATTGAGTGTTGGGCGTTTGGGTACACGCAAGAGGCGATTTGTCTAAACACGCGCGAATCGTACTCACCTCCACGATATCGTTTCAGTGTATATCACGAAAAAGTTCCTTGTGTAACTGGCAATTTAGTCGCGTACATATGGTTTCTGCCACCAGTGAAGCGAGCTGATAACCAAGCACCCATTGTTCCCATCAGTGTACAAGTAAAAAAACTCCATTGCACGAAAGCCAACCATGCCCCCATGTGTCAAGTCAAATCAACCTCTTACAAACGAGACTGCCTACTCCACCAACTCATGCAACCCAACCGTATCCCTCAACCTTCGAGACATGATCTCGATATATCCCTGATAGGATTGACACTCACGTCCTACCGTCTCTACGCTCTGTTACGCGTGTGTCAGAGACAGTAACGCCAGTCATACACAAAAGAAAGGCTCACGAGATCGAGACTCGATATCCGTGTCAACGCACCCACGAGTCGCTTCCCCACGTCATCTTTAAACGTGCCCGTATCCACCGCAGGCAACAGCCGCATCGACGTCCGCATATTGGCAGGTGGCAGTACAACCGAACGCGACAGATCCGTCTCGGTATAACTCGCCAAATGTCGCCACAGCAGTAGCAGCAACATCTCCGTCGTACCTGCCGCGTCAGCCATGGTCAGCCATGACACCTTGGAGAAAACGGAGAGAGAGAAGCGTACCGAGCACCGTCTTGACTTCGTCTTGAAACTCTGTCTTGAGTCGCTGATAGGCTTGATGGATCAACGACCGCTTTTGTGCCATGTCGAGGTCCTGCAAGAACGCTGGGTCCGAGATGCAGACGACCTGCAGGACCCATTTCAGACGCGCGCGACGTGGTTAAACAAGACATCACCTACCTCCTGGATCGTATCCACGCGAATATGATCGCGCGACAACAGCTCCGCAGAGAGATCCGCAATCTGTTTCAACGTCGCTGCGAGATCGTCGCATAGACTGTTCAGAGCTTCGATCGCGTCTCCAACGGTGGGAATCGTAGCTACACATGCCCCGAATCAACGACGACCACCTCGAAATAAAATTTAAAACGCACCAATCACACGAGGCGGCCGCTCATCCTGTCGGGGGACCGATAACACAGGAGAGAGAACGAGCGTCATCTCGGGCTCCGTAAAGTCGCTCGCAGTACCTAGATACTCTATGACTGCTTTTCGAAGCAAGAGTTCCTGTCGTCGCACTAGGACGTCGAACTTGGTTTCCGATTGGTGTCCAGGGGCAAACACGCTCGCGAGCGCAATCTCGCTGTCTGTCTGGGGTCGCACGGATTGGCTGCACCGTCCATTGCCGAGACACCGCGCAGCGAGTCCCAGAATGGCACCGTGTATGCCACCAAAGCCCGTGTTCATCGTCAACTAGATCGAGGGTTAGTTTCGTCTGGCAAATACAACTCTGTGAACAGGCACTTGCCAACTCCGATTTAGGAACAAGAGAAAGAAGACTGCCGCTGAGCGAGACGAGCAAGTGGATCTCTTCAATGTACGACAGCGCCACCTCTTCACTGTCGTTTTTGAGCATGATCACGATCGTGTCTCTGTGACTCGATAAAAACTCGAGGGCCTTTGTGGGAATGAAAGCGTGAGCATACAGCGAACCGTGCAAGAAACTCTACACACCTGATTGTTCGCCGTCGTGTGCTTCGTGCCCAACGAGGCCAACATGGCTACAACGAGCTGCAACGCGGGCATGAACAACTGATGGTACCGCTGAATCGCACAAGGCAAAAACGAATCCTGGTCTGCAGCAGCATCAGCCACAACGCCGCATCAGAAGAGAAACGCAAACACGTACCCATAAAAGATTGGTCCTCTTCTGGCCGCGTATCCAGATACTCGCACTGGGACAAGATGGGGAGAATCTGCGCCTCAAGTAACCGTTCTGCACCCGATCTTGTCTGCGCCATTCGGGTAAATAACGACATCTTGGCTTCATAGACGTACAGCGGATTCAAGTCGTCTGCGACCTCGTCAACAAAGAAGAAAAAGGAATGACCAAGACAAACATACCCGGATCAGGCTTTAGCACATACTGCAACTGTATCTCCGCCTCCTTCAAGCCCCTCACAAAGTTGGACAAAACGCCATACCTCGCCAGGGACGACACCAACGTGCGTGACTTGTCCGCCCGACAAAGGTGTGCGAGAGAATCGAGGAGCATGAACGCGACTGTCTTCCATACTTCTGTCCCGTCGATCGCGTCGCGCGAAATCGTACTGACCAATCGTTCCATCACGTTCTTCATCACTGACAGCGTGCCCACTTCCAAGGCGGACACGCGCTGACCAGCGTGGGCACCTGGTGTTGGCGTCGACCGAGCAGACCCTCCTTGACTCTCCATGAGGGAAAGTTCGTCCCTTGAACCGAGCGCAGACACCGAGAGCGCCATCGACCGCTTCCCAAACGTGTCCACGACAGCCTCCGCATCTTGATGACCGTCGTCGGCAGAGACGAGATGCAAATAGTTGATCATGCACGCATACAGGTTCCCGCGGACTAATTCCGAGCGGCTGCTGTCCAGAACACACTCGAGCAAGCTCCGAACGAGTGCATATAGCCGCTCTGTTGGCAACGCACCAGCCTCGATATCGCCCCCGGCGGACTGGAGCATGATCTGATGACGTCTGTCCTCGCGTAGTTTCGTGATGGTCGACAGAATAGCTTCGGAGAGCAAGACCGCTGTCGCTTCTTGAACGTCGGAACGCACGATCCCAGGGAGAACGTGAAGTAAATCGAAAAGCATGTTTTCACGTCTGTCGTGTGGCAGCCGATGGAAGCACTTGGTGAGCGTCATGTCGAGTAGTCGACGCCATGCCTCGTAGCCGGTGGCGACCGCGAACGCCACTTCCCTTCTGTGGTTCTCGATCGCGCAACTCTCCAAGATGTACGTGGTTTCCGCGTTGAGTTTCTCCGCTTGAGCGGTGGTCGTGATACGACCTTGGGAATGCAGCGTCCGGCAGGCAGAGGTAAGGAGCGACAAGAGCGCGGACTGATCGACGACCTCGCATCCTGTCGGATCCACACGAACACACGCGTGCAGGTTGAGTGAACCTAGATACTCCAGGTCGACAGGGGTGGTCGTGAGCGAGTCCGACCAGTCGAAACCCAACGACTCGACAAACTCGATAACGCGCAACTGAGACTGTCCCATCTCCCCAAATGACTGCATCCCCCGGTCAAATTCTCCCACATCTTGCACGTGTTCTGTCCCAAATAAGATCTGCAAGATTTCCAGCACGCCCTTGTGGTGACCCTTGTTCGTTAATACATGTAGATCCAGAGCGGCGAGGTCCAGTATCCGAGAGCGCAAGTCGATGAATGCCCGAAGCGTTGACACGTTCGTCAGCACGCGCGATCCGTCATGGTACATGACCTCGATGGATGGATCCTGGGACACCTCCGGAACATTTGACGGAATGACTGCGAGATGACGCGCAAAAAAGTCTTCCCTCGTGTGCAGATATCGCATGGTCGCATCCGACGTACGAGGGTGCACGCAGAGCTGGTAGACGATACGGTAACATCGCACGCTCAGCGCAGGGAGGACATTGAAAAGTGGTTCTGCGTGCACCGCCGCCTTGTCCTTGTGTTTCATCCGCGGTACGCCCACATTGACGAGATCGAGGATGACATGCACGCACGTCCGGCGCGCGCCGATCGCATGTGGGTCTTGAATCTGGTGCTCACTCTCTGCACCGCCGAACAAGAGGAAATGACCGATATTGGGGTACGTTGTTCCACGTTCCGTGTTGCGGATGAGGAGGTCGAGGATTGCGGTCCTGATAGCTTGATCCAGTGGCTCTTGGGTTTCTCTGTCTGCAGCACCAGCACCGGTCATATGCTCTGCGGTTGTTTCGGCCGTATCGATGTCATCCAACGAATCAATGTCCAGCAGCTCCCTGAAACCGCTGAGTATGCGCTCGGAATCGGGACTTCGTTCGATGAGTGTGAGCAGGTTGGTGACGGACGTCGAACAAGAGAGCTGAGAGATGATCCTGACAGCGAGGAGGACAAGCTCTGGGTACGCTGGATACACGACGTACGTCGCGATTGCAGGGATATACTTGGTCCCATACGTCAGCGCTTGGTCGAACCGTGTGTAAAACGACCTCGAATGGACGGTCCCCACGAATGGCGCACTATCAAACTCGGAAAGGATGGGAACCAATACGTCGAGGAAGACGTCCTGAATCTCGAGCACTCGGTGGATGATGCGGAGGACGCGAATGATTGTAAGCAAGAAGTAAGGCTCTTCAGAGGGGAGCTCGCGCTCAAAGCCTTCGGTACCGTCGACGATGTAGGAAAGGATGGTGGATTGGAGAGGAGAATTCGTGAGCAGGCGAGTCAGCACTTCAAAGCCAGGATGGATGAGCAACGGGATGACGGTTTCTCGTCTCAGCAACCCATCTTCACTTGCTCGGACAAGGTTCTCTATCTCCCAACCTGAAAGGGCACGTTCGACGAACTTGAGGCACAGATCGTTCATTCGCCATCTCTCCGAGGGTCGTGCGTATTCTCGGCGTGGCAGTCCTGCAAACACGTTATCCACCATGAAGCTGACATAGGGACCGATGCCAGGTAGGCGGTAAGGTTGGCCTAGAGACTCGGGAATCGTATTGAGCGGCTCCGCATCTGCCAACAGACTTCGTGGGGAAAGTCTCTTTGGCGTATGCAACAGCGTAGCCAGCAGGTTCAAAAACGGAATGGTAGCGGGATATAACTTGTATACCGCCTCCACTTCGTCCAACTCCACTTCCACTCCTTTTACGGGTGGTAGAACGGCACCTGCGCCGACCGGCCGGCCGGATACGGGCGCACGCACGTTGATCACCTCGACTCTCTCCATCAGTGTCCATACACTCTTGCAAATATCGACTCCCGCCACACCTGCTCCAGGCTCGCAAAACGCAGCGAGAGCATCAAAGATGGCCCCCTTGAGTTCAAGAGGTATACCCAGAGGAACGAGCGACACCAGAGTTGGGATAGCGCGAAATTGGGTGTTGGAAGAGATGGCAAGACGCACGGCGACGGAGCTCGTTGCCACGGTGGAGAGAAGGCGGAGGAAGGATTGAGCGAGAAGTACGTCTTTTGGTCCGATGGGAACGTGTTGAGGGGGTTGTTGGGTAGGCGGATGAGGTTGAGAGGTAGCAAGAGAGCCGAATCCGCCAAACGACGCGGCGAGGGAAGGAGGCTGGTTCGTGCGGGGACTCGGAGCAGGGGAGGTCCAGGACTCGAGAAGTGCAAAGATGGTAGACCATGATATCGAAGGGCCGGCATTGTACGAACCGGTGGAACTGGGTAGGCTACTGCCTGGTATCACTTCCCCGCCGCCACGAGCGAGGAAATTGTACGCGAGCTCGCTACATTGCTGACCCTTTGCGAGACCTGAAAGCATATCGTACAATGCCATGGTCATGTTCACATCTCGGACTTGGGTAGACCACACAGCCCATTGCAAGAAGGACGGGAGTTTGCCTGCAGACATTTCGGCGATTTCCATGTACGACAGACCGCGCGACTCGCCAGTGGGTGATGCACCCCAAAATTGCAGCGCGCGTTCAGGCGGAAGAGACGCATAGAGGACGCCGATGAGTGAATACAGCATGGCGATATCATTCCGCGGTGCGGGTTGACCTTCGTTCTCACTGCTGGGAGGGGCGACGGACCTAAACATCCTCGACCGATCGGTGCGAACGCTCGCCAGCACGTCTTCTTGCCTCTGCTTGATCTTGCGCAGCTCGGAGCTGGCATAGGTGAGCAGAGATCTGACGAGAACATCGCAGGTGTTGAGTACGGGAAGCTTGAATTCCTCGGCGAGGGGCTCCTTTTGTTGTTGTTCAGGGACGAGTTGGACAAACTGCGCGAAGGAACTTATGGGTGAGGTGTGGGTGCGATTACGGAACTGAATGAGGGCAGTAGCAAGGTATGTAAATGCATCACCCTGGACGGCATCCCAAATCTGGGATTCGAGCTCCTCCGTTTTGAAACCCTGTTGGTTTTCCAACGTAGGATCACAATGTCTAGTCTCTGTCATGAAGAGTGTCCATTTGAGGAGGATGGTCGCCTTCAAGCCAGGTTCTTTCCAGTTTGTGGTAGAAGCGAGTTGTCGTTTCATGTACGCGATGGTGCCCTTGTCTGTGGCGAGGTTTTTGCGGACTTTGCCAGGGAAGGAGTGAGGTTCTGCGGGGTCGAACGCTGCGAGGGCTGCAGCGAGGATATAAAAGGTCATGGTGTCATTAGGATTGATTGCGAGCCAATCGATCGACTTTTGTACCTCGTTAGGGGAAAAGTACCCTAGACGAGCGATTTGGTAGTAAACGATGGAGAGATACCGTCGCTCGTACTTGAGAGAGTCGTAGCGGGCGTCGAGAATATCGTAACCAAGCGAGGGTTGTGAACCTCGGGGGGCGTGAGTCAAGAGTGGAACGACGAGCAAGGGAAGTGCATACCTGGACCAGATGGCGGGACAGTGTTGCTCTGGGCGTTCTGTCTGGCTGTCTGTGCCTGGGTGACGGCGGTCCCGATTGACTCTATCTCTGTGAAGATACGAGAAGCAAGGGAAGCGTCCGGTTTTGAAGCGGGGATGAGCTCCTGCCTGACAAATGCCTCGAGCCGGAGAAAGAGCCTCGGTGCATCCGAGAGTTGTGCCAATGCAGCGGCCTCGAAGAGGTAGCGGAGACAATCGACGAGATGGCGGCGTCGCTGATGAAACTCGGCGACGGTGGCCTCTATGGAGCTGACTGGGTCCATGTTGGGGTTGACGGCCATGATGGTGTGGAGTATGCTGGCAATGTACTTTTCAGAGCATTGGAGTTGCTGTGCGAGGAATATGACTTGCTGGGCAAAGTCGGCGTTGACGGCGAGCGACCTGCCATTGACGGTGATCTTTCCTGGGCGAGGGTGAGCGTCGGGCGCGACGAAGCGAGACAGACACGTACCCAACTGGAGTTCGCGTTGTTCTTGTGGCGAGGGATGGCCCACGTCCAACGAGAGGTCGCGAAGACGGGATTTGTGGAGGATGAGGTCGTCAAAGAGGTCCTGCTCTGCGTGACCGCGTGCGGTGAGTGTGGCAGCGAGGACAGACCGGAGCGCGGCGATGGACTCCATCCGTCGTCGTCGTCGTCGTCGTCGAGAAAGAAGGATGTGAACCAGCTTCTAAATGCGGATACCAGGCATTACTTCGCTTCCATCACCTCCAGTCATGACAGAGATCGAGTACAGACAGTACACGGGCGAGTCAGACCTGCCGCACATCATGGCACTCGTCCAGACGGAACTCAGCGAGCCGTATGTCATCTACACCTATCGCTACTTTCTACACCAGTGGTATGTGCGTCGTATCTGCTCTCGTGCCCGCTCACAACCCCTCTTGCAGGCCACAGCTCGCATTCCTCGTGCGTACCAGTCCATGCGTGCGTTGCCCTCTTCTCACCGAGCACCCTGCAGGCCATCCCCGCCGACTCCCCGGTCCCGATAGGCGTCATCGTGTGCAAACAGAGCATGCACAAGCACGTCTCCAACAGAGGCTACATCGCCATGCTCAGCGTCAACAAGAACTGGCGCAATCGCGGCGTCGGTGAGCATTTCCCTCCCCCCACTTCTGACCGTCTTGCCCACAATCCCACCCACTCAGCAAGCACCCTTGTCCGTCGCTCCATCGACGTCATGAAGCGAGACGGCGTCACAGAGGTATCCATACCACCTCACCCCGCACCACCCGCTCACCCCCGTCCATCCAGGTCGTCCTCGAAACCGAGTTCGACAACATCCCCGCACTCTCCCTCTATGAATCCCTCGGGTTCATCCGCGAGAAACGTCTCTACCGTTTCTACCTCAACGGAAAGGACGCGTTCCGTCTCGTCCTCGCCGTCCCTCCAGACCCAGACCAGCCCTCCCCACGCCCAAGATATCTCCCCATACGAGGTCCCCTCCCAGCATACCGCATCGACGACGACGAAGACGACGACTGATGTTACGCGTTCCTTCCGCATTATACCCACGCACCACTCATGCAACCATAACACGCAACCCGCTCTGTGTACATTACTCAAGCATGATACATACGTGTTCTCTGTAATGCTTCCCATCCTTTCTCGCTCGCTGGACCTGTACAGCATCTTCATCCCACACTAGATCCCCCCCTGTCTTGCCTTTGTTCTTTTTCCTCGGCTGAGCCGCACTAGCATGTACTGTTTAGATGTAAACATCATCCCCAAGTGTACTATTGTGTGTCTGTTGCTCTGTCGACTGTTACATATTGATCGCCAATCTATTAATCACTAAACTCTATCACTCCCCAGCAAATAATCACTGGCACAATAACTTCTTCCTGATCGCCGAATGTAACGCCTTCTCATTGTCGGCCTCGGGCTTGCAAACTGGCTGGCCAGTTTACCCTTTGCGGTCCATGTCGTCCTCGGAGGCCAACTCCTCAGCCTCGTGCTTCCTTGGAAAATCATCCCTTTTCGTAGTCATCAGCTCGGACTTACCCCGATGGCAGAAAGCAAATGAAATGAAACCCACACCCTATCAGAGGACACTTACGTTCCCCTCATAATAACGTTGGCATCAATCTCAAACGTAACCTCAATTCGAGGAACACCACGTGACGTACGAGGAACTTGCTGTCCTTGGTACACCCGGATGAATCATCGAGAAACCTATAGCAAGACCAATCAGTCGATAAGCCAACCAATGGAAATCTAACCCGACATACATCTGAGACTGGCGAGTGGGAATGAGCGTTTCGGGGAATCAGCTCAGCAAAGACTTCACCGAGAGTCTCAACTACCAAAGGTAAGCTGGTTCACATCCACGAGGCCAACGTCCCCGGTACCGAGCTCGCCAGAGAGAATACCACCCTGGACAGTAGCACTGTGGATTTAGCGCTGCCCCAAGTTCGGCATAGTACCGAGTGACATATGATCACTTGGCCTTGAGGTAGAGCGCCTCAGAAAAGTCGTCAGTCGACCGTTAGCTGTCCGCTTGGCCGTTTCGACAACTTGCCCATCATGGCGTCGATACTCGCCTTAGAGTTGGATGCACAGAGAATGAAATGTGATGAAAGCGAGTTACAACAACGAAGATGAGAATGGACGTACATACATCCCGCGTCAGATGGCAAAGCCATCCGAGTCTTGAAAACACGGCCCCGGGCTTCCAGCGGAGGTCGAGGTCAAGCGCGGTGTCTTGTGCAACGGTGGACTGTTTCGATTGAGTTGGTTTGATCATCATCGAGTTCGTCATCGTTGGCGGGGTTGAACGTTGGGTTGCCATCCTTTGGGCGTGGAACAGACAGTGTCAGACACGAGTAGGTTTTACATCAGAAATCGTTTGCTTAGGCGCAACACTATCTTACCACATCGATTGTCCTGCAGTACGACTCGGAACATGAAATTGACCCTTGGAAGCACTAGAAGTACATGTACACACGGAACTCATGAAGCTACGTACAATCACACGGGAATCACTACTCTGGGAAACTCTCGCACCAGTTCTGCCAATG
>JBBPJP010001150.1:0-10279 GCA_038088775.1 Boletus barrowsii
TGTCCTCTACGTGAAAGTAGGGACAAGGGGAAAAGCTAGTTCTTTTGTAACGCACAGCGTAGTGGTGACGAAGCGTGCTGCGATACGGGTCGAAGAACGTAGGATGAAAGAGCGAAGAGGAACAAGGATCTCTGAGGTCTGAGGCCTATCTTCGAGACGATGCAAAGACTCGGCGGGTCTCTTCTATCTAGGTACCTGAAGAGGCTCACTAGACTCGAAGGTCACTAGAATAACACTATATTGCGTAGAACTAGCTTAAGGGAAAATACAGGCGAGAAGTACGAGACTATATATACGGTAGGCCCCTGGTCCATGCGAGGTAAGTAATGCACAGCATACGAGTCATAATACTGCGGTGCGCAGCATGCGCAGTAAAGCACAGTCCGTAGTGACTGCAGAAGAATATGAAATAAGGAATGCGCAGTAAGGCGCAGTCCGCAGTAAATAAGAGATGCACAGTAAAGTGCAGTCTGCAGTGAGAAGTCTGAAAGAAAGACTGCGGATGGAAATGGAAGGAAAGACTAAATGGGTATGGGCGGGGCGCCATGTGAGACATAAGGAGAAACGGATCGAGAGAACGTATCTGGTAGTGTGGAGGACGACTCCACTACGAATACAACCACGTATGGTGACGATAGAGCAAGACTAGGAAAGGCGAGCGAGAGAGTTAAAGAAAAATGAGGAAAAATGACTACCCCCTTCGTAGACCGTAACAGGTCTTGAGATTACTACACGCCCTATATGGCCTCAAACAAGCAGGATTAGCTTGGTGGCGCGAACTCAACAAATCCATGAAAGAACTCGGCTTCACACGTCTTAAAACAGATGCTGGCCTATTCATCTATCGCAAAGGCAAAGAGCTCATTCTAGTGATTATCTACATAGACGATGCCATCTTCTGCAGCCCCAACAAACCTTTCATAGACAAGGTTAAGGCTGCTTTCATGAAGAAGTGGGACTGTCGCGACTTAGGAGAAACACGTGAATTCCTAAGAATGAACATACATCGAGACAGTCAAACTATTAAGATAGACCAGTGAGAATACCTCGACAAAGTCATTGAGCAATGTGGTATGACTAACGCAAAAATCGCCAACACCCCTCTCCCTCAGGGTTATTACCCAGAGAAGAATGATCTACCTGTCCAACTGGAACTTCGGACGCGATTCCAACAGGTTATTGGATCATTGCTGTATCTTATGATCGGCACAAGGCCTGACATATCATATGCGGTTACCCAACTCGCCCACATGTCTGCAAACCCATCAGAAGAGCATCTGAATAAAGCTCTATACATATGCTGGTACCTCCTAGGTACCCAAGACTACTCTCTCGTATATCATGGCAAATCCAGTAAAGGCATTATCGCCTGCACCGACTCTGATTGGGGACAAGACAAAGTCACATCTCACTTGCAAACAGGTTTCTACCTGAAATTCACAGATGGTGTGTTCTTGTGGAACTCACACCTTCAAAAGACCACCACTCTGTCTTCTATGGAAGCTGAGTACATGGCCTTGAGCGACTGTACGTGCCAGGCTATTTGGATTCATCAGATGATGGAAGAACTCGGCTATCACCTTGGCCCCATCCCCGTTTGTGGTGACAATCAAGGTTCACTCTTTATTGCTCAGAACCCAGTCACTGAAAAATGTTCCAAACATATCCAGATCCATTACCACTTTGTACGTGATGCTGTGATGCTATGGAAGCAGGTAGAGCTACTCTTCATCCCAGGAACTGACAACCCTGCGGATATGTTCACTAAGAACCTTGGACACATCAAGTTCAAGGAGTTCTGCTCCCAGCTTGGTTTGGAATTCAACTCGCCGTCTTAGACTGTGCGGACGTTTCTATTTTACTTTATATTCCTCACTTCCATATCTATGTATCTACCATATACTAGACAAGGGGGAGTGTTGAAAGGATGCGTACTTACAGTCACGTGACCTTATATTAAGTAAACATTACCATTACAAAGCGTATATAAGACTCTGCTGAGTCTGAATATAATATATCTCTCTTGATCTGCTACCGCTATCATCTCTGAGAAACCCCACTATCCCAAGGTAAGTACCCTATGACCAATTCCTAGGGATCCTGGCATGAACACCAGATTCCTGCTATTGCAACACGAAGCAGCGTGGTGGCGACATGGCAGGAAAAAAAACTACAGATTACAAGACTCCAGTGTTGAATGCCCCCCCTGCAAGCTCGGACTGGGAAACTTGGTAGCGGAAGTGAGATGGACACATGTTCACTGTGAATTTGAGTCAATTTCATCAATTTCACTGTTAATTAGTGTACAATAGAGCCAATGCTAATTTACGCTGTAATACGTGGGTGAATTTGACGTTAGAATATGGCTAAGTAAATCAGCTCAGTGAATTTCGGGCAATCCAAAATTCACAGAGCCCTAATGCTCGTACCCTCCACGGGTTTACCTGCAGGTACTGCATACATCCAACTGGGCTGAGGACCATGGTGGGGTGAACAAGCACACTTCCGGAGTGCTGTCAAAACCCCAATACATTACTGGCATATCTGGCTATATCAACAAACTGCCATTTTGATCATCCGTGTCCATCCCCTCATCATATCAGATTTCAAGAGGCGGATATTGCGAGTCAGCAGGTGTGTTGGAGATCCAGCCCTCGTGGATATCCATTTCCTTTTACGGACACAATGTGTGATTAACACGTGCACCACTTGTTCGTCTTTCCTCCAGTCTCGTACCACATTGACTGGAGGTAAGCCCACTTTACATAGCCCTACTATATTCCCTTACTCACCTGTACATAGTATAACTAGCTCTACAGGTGAATACCAGTCTCATACCACATTGACTGGAGTATAACTAGCTCTACAGCCTCTAGCATCCTCAGGTTCCAACAAGGTGGGGTTGGGGGCGCTTAAGAGGGCATTGGAGATGAAATAGATAATAGGGTTTGTGTCCTGTAAAATAGTATCCGTCATCTCCTGTAGTAACAACATGAATCTGTGTGACGTGACTGACGTCCGAATGCGAATCCGTGTCCGAGTAATGCTCCTAAGTAAGAAAATGAAAAGAGGTATAAAAAAGAGAGAACGGCATTCTGACGTGAATTCTAGCGGTTCCTCGATGTACATGATGGAAAATCTATGTCACTCTTCGCCATGAATGCATCGTCATCGAGTCATCAGGCTCGATAAAATCTGTCCAAGATATGTAATATGAACTCTGGAACAATCCCTTGTTGGAAACTCACCAGAAGCGTTGAAACACGAGGCGATGGACCGTGTGCACGGACCTATACTTATCAAGAAAGAGCAACGTGTATACAACGAAGAGAAGCCGCACCTTACCCGCTGATCCCCAGATTCCCCACGTATTACGATGGCGCCGCTGACAGCCACGTCGGCAATAACTGGTGCGTCCCAACAAGATGGAGCACGCATTAATGTTGACCGTTGAACAAGAACCCCAAATTGAAATTGGCGGTAGTAAGAACATATATGCAGTGAGTTTCTCAACGAATGGCAAGTATCTGGTGAGCGGTGCGTTCGAGGAAGTTTGGGTGTGGCAAGTGGAAGACTGCAAGGGAATTGCAACGATGAAAACGGAGAGTCCTGTCAATTGTCTTGCTGTATTGGCAGATGGCAGATGGACCGTGGTGGGGACAGAAGGGGGCGAGGTAATTGTGTGGGATGTAGAGATGCCTTGAGAGCAAGTCTTGTCGCACGAAGGTCTCTACTGCTCTGTCAGCGCAGTCGATTTCTCGCCTGACTCGACCCGACACGTCACCACGCCGTCCAACTCAGCCTCGGTCTGGGACGTCCAAATGGGTTTTATGTACTACTCAGGGAGAATAAGACATTGATAGCAGCAAAACACTCGCCACAGGGCGATCAAATCGCGACTGCCACTTGGAAATCCATTCAAGTCTATGACAGTGGCGATGGCCGTTTGCTCGTGGACATCGAAGTGACGGTCACTGGCATGTCATCCTTCAATGTTTCAACTATGTCATGGAGGGATCGTCACAACGCCGGATTCCAACTCCGCCTGAACAAGTGCTAAGTTTAGATCTCAGCTCTCGACAAAGTCGACACTGCACAACATTGATCACAAATGTTCGTATGCACCACTAGTAATAAACTGTGCCTAATCAGAGTGCGTTCCACCCAAACTACAAGAGCTGTGTCAGCCCATCGCCGGCGACCGCACCATGTGTCACAAATTTTTTTCGCCATGCTAATGCTGGCAACTTATCATAACATTATGTTGATCTTACATACATTTTAAGTCCATTGTAATGGAGCACAATACATGATAATGCTCCACAGACATAGGATTCTAGTGAAACTATGTGTGTACCAACCTCTGTCTACCATGGGTGAAGCTATCTGTCATGTTAGAAACCTGGAATTACAAACAATGAGCTTGTTCTAGAACGAACAAGGTCCATTATAATGAAGATTGACCCCTATGAGCATGACATAAAATGAGGGTGGGAACTTCCCTCATTAAAATGGCTTAGCATGTCTTGTTATGGGTGCAAAAAAGTTCGGACATGGGGTTTGAAACTCCGCTCGGCATCCGTTCGGCGAGTGACAATCAGCGTGACAAGGTCAACTTCACGATCTCGACGACTACTCTATCGTTTTGCTTCATTCAACTTGGAGAATATAAGTATAGCACAGGGACAACAATGTGTTAAGTAAAATAGTGAAAAAGTTGTACATTTTGTAGAGTGCCGAAAAGGTAGTAGGCCCGGGTGCCGAATGGGTGGTAGGTTGATAGTACCATCACGTTCTGGGACATCTCGACACATACCCAATCCAGTCGCATCCAGCACCCTGAACTCATACGTTCAATGTCAGTCTCGCCGGACGATCGGTTTCTCGCAATTGGTGGAGAGGATGGGAAAATCGTCATAAAAAATCTATCCGACATCCATGTGAGTACCATGTATTACTGAATTACTCTACTGGCTTTGACAGTTTTACTGATAAATCTCACCATGTTAGCCACCCGCTTGCGAGCAAAGACAGCAGAACGGACAACCTCCGACACCCGGAGGTCACGACGGGATTTCTTCTGACTCCACCCTGGTAGGGTTTGATCACCATCACACTCTCGGTAGGTGGTCATACATCTCGTGGTTTCGTCGCTCACATAAAGGTTCCTGCCAGACTGTCATCAGCGTTCTTCCGAAGAGATGAAGCACCTCGGGGACACTGCGGTAGATGCTCAGCAACACGACGAAGCCATTTCCCATTACACGACTGCATTGTCCCTCAAACCCCGCTCCCCACAAAGCATTCTTGTCAAGCGAAGCAAAGCATATTTGGCAACCGGGTCATGTAAACAAGCTCTAGACGATGCAGACAAGGTATATCATCATTTCGTAGAAGTTGATCTCGTTTGACGCGTCGTGTCATGACCAGGTGATCAGGTTCGATCCGTCGTCGCCATTGGGATACGAGATAAAGCATGCGGCTCTACATAAGGCAGGAGAGTATGACGATGCGGTTGATGCGCTCGAATCGATGCTCTCGAAGATGGCAGAGTCACCTGACCCAGACGTTCAGCGTGAGTCGCATGTGTATTACCATGATAAGGATAGCTTTTCACATTGTTTCATAGAGCGTGGTGACAAGTACATCAGTCCATCGAAAACACGAGAAACCATTCGCAATATTGTTAAGCGCACGATACGAGATTACCCACGGGTACTCATCAAGACGACCACTGGCCGCCTCCACGATAGGGCCGAACAGGCATCTGCATTCGAATCCCTCCCAATCTTTAATGAACTTGTATCGTCGACGACGACACGCATCAACTACGTCTGGATAAAAGATCAAGTACGACAATACTTCCGCTATGCGATGTTGTCACACAGTTGGGAAAGGAACGAACCACTGTTCCAGCAGGTGACACACATATCGGTGTATGACCTGGATGGATCTCCGACTCACGACAAGCTGCAATCGTTTTGCAAGATTGTTCGGGACGCTAGACTCGATTGGGCATGGAGCGACACATGTTGCATCGAGAAATCAAATCACTTCGTGCTCCAAGAGGCGTTGGTGGCCATGTTCGAATGGTACCGAGGTTGCGCCATGGTGATTGTCTTCCTCCGTGGTGTTCGGACCTCATCGCAGCTCGGCGCTCTCGTGAAGAGCATTTGGAACACTCGCGCATGGACGCTTCAGGAATACATTGCTGCCAAACTTGTCCACTTTTATACGGAGGATTGGACTCCGTATCTCAATCTACAGCTGCCGAACCACAAAGAATCACCTGAAGTCATTTTGGAGATGGAGAAGGCTACTAGGGTGACTGCAGAACAGTTGACGGCGCTTGGTCCAGGCTGGACTGGCATTCGAGAGAAATTACGCCTCGCTTCGACCCGGGAGACAACGGTGTTAGAAGATGCTGCGTATTCGTTGTTCGGTATTTTCTCAGTTAAATCCTTGCCAGTTATATATGGCGAACGGGAGGCTGCACTAGGACGTCTATTGGCATATGTTCTCAACGCGTCCAGAGACGTAAACATCCTCGCATGGACCGGGAAGTCTGGCAGGTTCAACAGTTGTCTACCTGCTTACATCAATGTATTCAAAGATCCAGCAACATCTCACCTCCCCCCACCCATCCAGGATGTCGAGATCATCGCCACTACTCCATCTGACTTCGATGTAGCTATGAGGTTATACGACCGTGTTGACAAGCTTCCTGCGCCCTCTTTTGCAGAAACTCGGATGAAACTTCCATGCATCGCGTTTCAGCTCCCCCCTCTATCGCGTCACAAGACCCGCTCGGGCCAGGTTTTCTATCGCGTGGAGACTCCAACCTTTGGGGTGGTAAACATTAAAACGAGACAACACCTCCCTCGGATGGAGTCTCTCTACCTCGTCCACCCCTGGTTGGATACACTCTTGGAGCAAGAAAACATGCGAAGCAGTGCGTTCGTCGAGGACGACGTCGCGCCACCCCCTACGCCAACCACGGATGGCGAGGAGATCCCCGACGACGAATTCGAGGACGATTCGTCCCCGCTCCCTGTGCCTGAATTGCCATCCTACCCTGCTCGCGAGGATATCGTTCCCATGGACAAAGAGACGCGAGTACGACGGTTTGCTGCGCGTCTCCGACAACCATTCGGTGCACTCTTGCTCACGCCTGCACCGTCGGGACGACGTGCGACGGATTACAAGCGGGTCGCGGCTGATACCTTGATCAGGGTGCAGTTCGAGGAGCACGTCTCGTTGGTTGATATTCTGGACAATGTACGGACGCTCGACGTGTTGTGACTTGGGCAGTGTTTCGGACGACGATGTATTTTGATCAAGCTTCTTCAAGTGATGGTGCTATGATATTTGCCATTCTCCCTGCAAGCCGCTGTGGCTACACTGCCAAGTGTATGCAGAATGAGAAGATAAATACGTCTATATACACTAGGTATATCAAGACTGGGAATCCAGTCACGTACTATCTACCCCCTGTATACTCGGAATCGGAGTCACGACGGAAAAGATAAATTCAAACTTGAAGGTCGTTGGAAATGATGCGCCAGAACGAGATGACGCGGCAAGACCTGCGATGGGGTATGAGAAGATTGACGACAAGATGGAGAGAGATCCGCCACGGGGAGATTGCCACGGCGCCTAGAATTGTGCTACCCAAATTACAATACATCGAGTGTCCGTACATTGTCATGACATTAGGTCCCATTACATAAGCATAGTTTCATACAGAACCCCTAACCCATCCCGGGCACTACTCTCCCCTCTATGTCGTCCAATCTCTCCGCCCTCACCTTCTCTGGCGATCACAGCCCCGACGTGTACGAGAGGACGTCCTATTATAACGGCATCACTGGGGACGGTGACCATCCGGAACTCGTGTACCGTTCGGACTTCCTCACTACGCCCTTCCCCAAGCCTGTTGGCAGATTCACCCAGCTTCCCGTCAAGTCGGTCCGCGGAGTCTTCGACACTCCACTCAATAGTGTCTGGGACAATGTTGGTCCCCAAATTTGTGACCTGATCACGGCCTGGGAGATCCGCTGGTCGTCCGTTGACCCTGCCCGCTTCTTTACCCACGGACCACCAGGAGAGAAGGCAAAGGGGAGCCTAGGTCCCGTCGTCATCTGGATCGGTGTCATTCCCGGTTCTACCTCCCCTGATACCGCCCACGATGTCTCCCAGGAAATCCTTGCGCTTTTGCAGAAGAATGGAGTCGAGGATGTTGTTGTGGAATGGCGTGAGGCAGTCCCGCAGAGGCTAGCAGGCCCCCCCCTTATGCGCCATGTCGACAGCGACAATGCAACCCACTATGTCCGTCACTTTCTCACTGCTCTTCTCGGCGTTCCACTTGCGACCCAAGAGATGGAGAAGGAGGATGCCCAGGGCACACTTACGTTTTGGTTTCATGAGAACAAAGACAAGGATGGAAACCCCAGTAACAAGGTTTATGGAGTCAGCTGCTGCCACGTCCTGCGCAAGGACACCACTGTCGATTACGAGCACAGAGGCGGCGCGCCCATGGACCACGTTCGAGTTTGTGGCATGCGTCGATTCCATCGTGGCCTCGACGAGATCGCAAAGGCCATTGTTGATCATGGCATTCTCGCTGACCTTTGGACCCGAGAGATCGCCAAACTCCAGGCAAACGAGATACAGGACGCGGAGAACGCAAGAAAGATCCGGCGGACCCAACACAAATTGAATGACGAGAACGAAAATATTGCCAATCTCAAGGCCTTCCACGACGAAGTAACCAAATATTGGTCCAATATCGAGCTCCACCGCAATATTGGACACCTTCAATATGCTCCAGCCATCTCAGTTGACGTTGAAGGCGGCACACTATATACCTCAGACTGGGCTGTGTTCTTGGCTGCTGAGGCAAAGGTCAAGGAGGAGTTCGAGGGCAACGTCGTTGATCTCGGTGCATTTCGACTTATCTTTCTCGCGTTTACCCCGTCTAACGAAATCCTCATTCAGGATCCAAGTATTCTCCCCAGGATCTTACAGCTATGTTCTATCCTCTGGGTGGTGGCCCGACCAGATTCAAGTTTCCGGAGGAGAGAAAGCTCCGGATCGAGGGCTGCGCCACAAAAGAGGATCTTGCCAGACCTACAGAGTTCGACAGTGATGGCCAGCGGTGCCTTATCGTAGGTAAAGACGGGAACACTACCGACCTCACCATTGGACGCTACACTGGCCTGGTTTCATTCACAAATGAAGCTGGCATTAAGTCCACCGAGCTCGGTATCTATAATTCAGGTGTCAAGACTGCTGAAGTCTTCTCCACTAAAGGAGACTCAGGCTCCCTCGTCTGGCACACGAAGAATGGTAAAGCTCGCATCGTTGGCCAACTTCACTCTGGACGCAACAAAGGTGGCTCGACCAGTAACCATATTACATACTGCACTCCTGGCTGGTACCTCCTGGACCAGATCAAGGAGAAGTTCAAGTACGCTGACTTCTACCGCACCACCTGGTAAGCTTGAGAATGGTTGGTTTTGGTGCAGACAGATGCTTTGATCATTGGGCCGCTGTCAAGGTTTGTCTCTTTCTTCCAGCTCATGCTTTCATACACACAGCTGATGAACATCGAAGCCTGTGCACTGGCAAACCATCCCACGTTGTCTTCTTCTGCGGCCTCTTCACCTCCACTATTCCCCCTCTCTTTAGTTCTCGTTTGTCGACTGCCAGAAGTAGTAATAATCTGCAATATCCCTGACCGAGGCAGTGTAACGCTGGGATGCTGCGACGAGTCGTGTCGCGTTGGGCGAGAAATCGACTCCATAAAAATCGTCGGAAGTATCGGTGTGCTTGAAGACTTGTTCGCGCGTCTTCACGCTCCACGCAATGACACGGCAAGTCCCCCCCGCTGCGATCCTGATCGTTGCACCCCAGCATTCCTACGAGGAACTGGCGCATCTCGGCGATATAGCAGCGCACGCCAAGCGACACGACGTTCCCACTACATATATGTACGACTGCGTTGTCCCTCGATCCTCCTTCCCCACAACGTATTCTCGTCAAGCGAAGCAAGGCGTTTTTGGAAAGCGGGTCATGGAAACAGGCTCTAGACGATGCAGACGAGGTATGTCATCACTTCTCGTACAAGTCAATCTCCGAGTCGTTTGACGCATCATGACCAGGATTCATCGTCGTCATGGTCATGGGATACGAGATAAAACCTGCGGCTCTACATAAGGCAGGAGAGTATGACCATGCGGTTGATGCGCTCGAATCGATGCTCTCGAAAATGGCAGAG
>JBBPJP010001151.1:0-10256 GCA_038088775.1 Boletus barrowsii
TGGTATCAAAAAGTTGCTGAGTATTATCGAGATGGCGAGGCAGGAACCCGAGAGTGCTGGACAGCGGCTCATGAACGGCTTGTTCTGATCCGGGACCAGCAGATCTATTTCTGTCGTTGTCTGACTCTGCCCGAGCGTCCAAAGCGGAGATGTCGCCTACGTGAAACCATCCAGCGGGTGTCGACTTTGGAACGGAAATTGAGAAATGTGGGATGGTGTATCGCGTACGGGCCAGCGCTTCCCTGTACGACTTTGTTGCTTATGGTCCTCCGCCATGGGTGGCGTGACACGAGAACGAATCAGGTCATGGCAGATCTGAAAGTCATTAGACGGGACAAATTATTTCAGACATCTGAGAAGGGGGAAGTAATTCAAGGTGAACATCCTCCTGACCTCCTCGTAGACCGCTCCGATTACTATGATGATTTGCACGTATATCGAGCAAGATACTCTCTTTTTCTCAAGCGATCCTCCAGAACACATAGCATTGATATGCTCTAACTCGACAGGGGCTCAGTTTACAGCAATGCTCTTCAGGTATTCCACCCTGTATGGGTTGACGTCCGTGGCTTCGCTCCTGTTGTAAGGCGTCCACTTGGGCTCATCCTGGGGAGCTGAGGTGAGCACGGGATAGCACAAGTGTCATATCGATGGAGAACTTGCCTTGAACAACCTCATAGCCTTGACCATATTCTTCTCGTCAAGAGTGAAACGGTGGTAGATTCTGGCAGGAAGCACCAAGAGATCACCAGCATCGAGTGCGCATCGGATCCACTTATCGGTGGGGGACTCCATCGCAAACGGGTCAAGGGAGTGTGTGCGCTGACAGTGGCATACGGAGCTTACCACGAACATCGAAGAAGCTGCTCCCCTCGAGGATATACCTGATCTCCTCGTCTTCGTGCATATGCCTATCGAACGTGATGTGTGATCAGTATGTCTATGTCACAGCAGAACGCACTCCTCATAGAAGCTCTTGAGCTTTGCTTCGTAGAGGTCTCCGAGACCTTGTTTGGTGATGGTGATGATGTCCCTGTTCTTGTATCTGCGCTCACGAGCGATGGCGTCGACTTGAGGGTAGTCGCCCGTGGTGGGGACTGGAATTAGGATGTGCCAGTGGCGGACATCGATGGACGCGAGGGTGTCATCATCGACAGGTATGCCAGAGTCGTGGACGAGGCATTGATCGCCAGAAACGTTGTCAAAGTAGTAGATGCGCATGTTCGAGAGAGATAACTACGAGTCTACGACTGACATGGTGGGAAAGTCGAGCTTCAATTCCATCAGGAAAAGTCCAAAGTTACGGTAATCCCCTTCTAAGGTATCCAATTATACAGGGTCACTGGGGACTGACAATTGTGGCTGTGGTGGGACAAAATTTCCCCCCGTGCGATTTCCTTGCTATATTGGTGAATGTTTGTTTTATTGTGGTTCATGTGGTTTTATTTACGGGTAGTTGAGTTCGATCTCGCATTTTTCGGGAGTAGGATGTTGAATGAGTGTTGTGCTGATCATTGCATCTAACAGGATTTTTGGCTGGTAGTGTGGTACCTACGATGGAGCACGATTAATTCCGTCGTACTCCACGACAACCTAGTCTATAATGTTACTCTACAATAAACAAGGTATCTGCCGGCGAAGTCGCGCGGCGTTAACCAAGTATCCATCTAGGTGCCTAATTGTAGCTGTGTTCAATTGCTGTCAGATGTTATCCATTGTTTTTAGTGCAATACAGGATTATATTATGACCATAGTTCAAACGTTCATCAACCATCTTGGATGATCATTGCGTGTGCTTCGGTCGGCTCCAGACATTCGACGACAATCATACAAGAGTACGGTGAGGACGCACTACCCCGACGGACTGAACGACGAATTTGCACAGGGGAGCGCTGGAGAACTTATTTTTCCGCAGAGTTTCAGATTGCATGATCCATGTCCCGCCATCATGCATATTTCGATTCCCGTCGGGATCATTAGTCCTTTGAGAATGCTTTGTTGCAAGTCATGGCAGACTTTCCGTGATCGGAGGAGTATAGTTCTCTGGGAACATTGAGCAAAAGCAGATTCCTACATTCCAAACTATACGACGCATAGCACCAAAGGAGCCTGGAACACGGTGGGCATATGGTCATTGGCATGACAGTTGACCAACTGATAAAATATGTTTGAACGGACCCTAGGCGTTGGGCTCAGCGCCTGTTGTCCGGCATTCTATGGCTGATGATATTGTTTCCCCTTAGTGTTTGTGTTACGACCAACACTGGATGACTTGACTCTGTTACTAAGTTCCAGCTTGGATTATGTTGAATTTGCGTTCCATGGGCACCAGAGGTAACACTCCTTCCTCTAACCCTTCCAATCTCTTCATCTTTGTCCTCCGTAGTTTGACCAATACACAAATCGGCACGCGTTTCAACTCCACAACTGCCGGGGCGCTTCGCATGTCAATTGTCTCCCCTCGGTCTAACAAGATGCTCACTATCTCCCCCCTTGATCCGTTATGCGGTTTACGTTTTCCGTGCTAACCTGCCTGGTACCTAGCTAGCGAACTCGTTTCGAGTCGCGGCCCGGGTGTGCTGCGCTCGTTGCCCCAGTCGTTCCGCATCATTTCCCATCCATGTGAACGCCATCCGCATCGATTTCGCGCTTCGGTTCGCGCTCGACGTCTCTACTCGCCTCCTGGCCCTACATCTCGACGTGGCGCGCTCGTTCCGACGACGCACTCGTTCCCATTGGTCCAGGAGTCTATCCCATCGTATTCGCCGCTGTCCTCAAAGTTTCCGTCGACAACTCTCGACTCCTCCTGTGGAGCCATATGGCCTCCTGGCCTGGTATCTCGATTTCGTGCGTTCATCCTGTCGACGCGCTCGGTTCTGACACTTGTAGGACCTTCTTGGACTTTCTGGTAACCGCCTAGCACGACCGCTTTGCGTCCCGGCTCGGTTAGCTCGATATGAGCCCTCTCGAGTGAGTACTCGCTCTGAGTGTTTTCGTTCGCGTTCCGATGTGTTGCGCGGCTTCTTCAGCTTGTCCACGGCATCCTCGACGCACCTGGACACTCTTGACGTGTCCGCTCCGTCTCCCACGAGTCCCGTCTCGGAGCTCGGAAGTCTTTCTCTCTCCCCCTCGAGCTCTGGGGTTTATTCGCGCGGTTTGTGGCTCCATCAGGTAGCTTGGGTGGCGCTGGAAGTCTTTCGGGTGAGTCTTCGACTCCAATTTCGCGACGCTTATTACTGTCTTCATCAGCCGTAGTCGACCGTGCGCGTGCCCTTGTGCTTCCTCTTTCCAGCTCGGTCAGTGATTTGCGACGATTTTCGGGTTCACTCACACGGTTCACGGGTTCGTCGGGTGGCTCTGGTGGCACAGGCGAGTCGTCCGGTCGTTTATGGATCGTTCTTGGCGCTGATTGGATTCGTCTGTAGTGAACACTCACCCAAGCCGGGCCGGGCTTCCATTCTAACGAATACACTCGCTCGCCTGAACCCACGGGTGCACTGTTCCACAATAGTGATTCAGACTTAAACGTTACACGTATGTACAGAATGCAGAAAGCGAATTCGAGTAGAGCAGTGAGAGACCTTCGCGTGGCACTCAGTTCAAGTTGCTGGTGGACGCTGCCGAGCCTTGTAACTCCTGCACAGACGGGATAAAAAAGGAGGGATTGGCGGCTTTATTAGCGATTCTGCTGTCGAAGATGTGAGAAATGCATAATGTCGATTCAACCACGTGGCTCACCAGCCTTCCCTGTGAAGTTGGACCAGCAGCGCGGAGAATGAGTCTTGAATAAGAGCGTCTGGGTGTTCTAAGGCCTGCCGCATACCCGTGAAGATCTGCGCCTCTACTTGGTTGTACTCTGCGAGGCGATAGCGAGCAACATTCGTTGGCCTCGCATTCAGCCCTACGGACTGCGCGACCCGACGAAGGCCACATGCAAGCTAGCCAACGGTGAACGCTGAGCATTTTTTGACAACGCAGGTGCTACTTACGGCTGCTGCAGAGGTAGAAAGGAGTCGTACAGGCGTGATTCCCCAGGACTTCAATGTCTCTGGGCTCCTCCGGAGTGGCGAGAGGGACGATTTATACCAGAAGTCCAGGTGGTAATCGCGGAAGTGTTTATTTCCGAAGAGAGTGCAAGATTCCTAGAGTAGCTCGTCACTGGAGTAATCGATGAGCAAGTATGTAGGCACCTACGGTTCTGGCATCGAAGTGGTGGAGGTAATAAGTTCTCCAATTGCTGTCGTTCAACATACTCTCGCAGTGCGACATTGCTGCGTCCCTCCTCTCTGCGGGCTGGAGCGAATTTGCTGGGTCTACAATGTTAGACAGCTCGTAGCGTCCAGCAAAGGCCTCCGATTTCGCTGCCATCCTGCTCCTGAATGCCTGAATGTGCTCAACAAACTAAAAATTGCAAAGTTCAATGCACCTATGCCGCCAATAGCAGAGGTTGACTTACCATCCTTGCAATATCTTCGTCCCAGTCAGTGGCTGAAAACCGAAGAATCAGTTGCTGCTCAAATAGAAAAATACATAACAACGTTGACCAGTGACTGCGCAAGCCTGACTGAGGCACTCTTGACCCATAGTTTCCAATTGTCCGGGCATCATATCCCACCCGATGGTTTCGATGATCTCTAATATTAGGAGATCACAGGCGCGGTCTACATTCCCTCTGTGTTCGGGCGGCAGGTCTCTCTTTCGAACTCTGGTGTCCCCAGACGCACTCAAGGTGGACGAGGCATGGGAGCCCTGCGGGGTGAGCGGAGCAAACTGGTTCGCCTGAAAGGGGCCAATGGCGAGCTGGGGCAAACCTTGCTGGCCGGGAAACATCTCATTTGCGGCGGCCATAAATTCGAAGGCCTGTTGCTTGGTGAGCCGCTGCGGGGAAGAAAAAAAAGACTACTCACTGGCATTTGCCCAGAGCCGGAAAAAGTCTGAGAGTGACCAGCACTATTCGTCGCGGCGTATGCATTTCCAGCTTCTTCGGACAGGGGAATATAAGACATGTGAGGGAGAGCAAGGGAGGGGTGCTGAGAGACTCAGCCAACATAGCCCACAATTTATCAGTGAAAATTGTATTGAGTGCACGCGGGGCTCTGGTGCCAACACCGCAGAAATTACGAGACTCAACTTTTACGTGGCAGTAACACCGACGGTAACATCCACACTGCTGAGAGGAGGGGGAGTCCTGGAAGTCACGCCAAATGGAGGTATACGCTCATACTAAACTGGTGATCGCCGCAGCTGCCCTGAGTTCTGTGACATAGACCTTGACTCAGAATTCGTAAGATTGCAGCACGCAGTGCGGAAATGATCGGGTCAAACACAAACCAGAGAGTACTCCGACCCATCCCCGTGCCCCGCCAACTTTAGCGGTATTACTGAATCTTGGAGTCCCCCACCCTAGGCCCCCTTCCAGCTTTCTCCCCATTTGCCCTCATTCTGTTGCGGTTGTCATCGGACGTGCGAACAAGAGCTAGCTTTCGTTTACAACTGTGTCTGCCTCAACAGAATTGGTCAGTTATCGATGTTTTTTGTACTGTACTGTAAAGTCTATGGTCCGATAGCACGCCACATCTGCAGCTACCATGACTAGCGCTTGTACCACTCGGTTAGTACCTTCCCCCACTTTGGTCGCACCTCGCCTGTTTGCTTACTGCTTCGACGTGAACGCAGAAGTGAACTTGGATGAGGTTCGTCTCATTCATCCAGTCGTCTGCCTGCGCCCATTCAACCGCAACCACCCGGATAGCACTTCGTTCGTTCGTGAAGGATTGAAAGTGACGACTACAACAATACAGCTTATGCCTCCACATAACGTAGTAGTACTAACTGAATTGATCCTGCACTGGTGAAGGTGGAGAGATATTGATAATGGAATCTGGGGCGTCACTGGAACCAGAAAATTCACTAAAGCCACTAGCCCGAGGGATTGCGCTGTTGAAAAGGTACGCACGCCTCACTCCCCTGCAGGCTGCTATACCCCCGCTGCGATACAACTGTTTGCGGATCTGGCCAATCTCACGCTCCGTCTGGTTAAGGGACGCCTTAGTTTCTTCGTACTCATCCTCTACAAGCGACCTCATCTTCTCCAGTTCCTCCATGCGAAGACGCTGATATTGCATTTTCATCACATGGGCCTCTCGACTCAATCGAGCCAGATCGAGCCTCTGGTGGTTTATGTACTCGCTAACTTCTTTTGTTCGCCCAGTGTTGGACTTTGGTATCCCGTACGGTACGTAGATCAATACGTGACTGAGCTGGCATAGGTATAAAGAACTTACACACTTGCTTAACCTCCTCTTTCTCTCAGCATTTTGGGGGAGCACGACTTCGCCACTAGATGCTGCAACAACTGGGTCAAGAACGTGCTTTCTACTGAAAGCGAAGGGTGGCTTTTTGTGAGAATCGCCACTGCGAGTAGTATCTGGCCTGGAAGAGACGACGGAAGGTGACCGAGATGCGGAAGAGAAAATCTTGGTGGACATCGTGATTGGAAGCGAACAGTGTGCTGCGTGCTGGTTGGACATCCCTGGGAACACAACGGTGCATAATTCGAATGACACATCATCACATGATCCGTTCATGAGGGCTAAGTGGGTGGGGACTGACTAGGACTGTACGGGCCCAGGGCCTCTGCCTCCTGCTGCCATCAACTACATCACCTGGGCAACCCGCCACTTTTGGCAATGCCATGTTTTAAAACGCAATTCCCCTGACTTTTCAGTTCACTTACGTAGTATTTATGAGTGGTATCTCTGTCGGAAGCCCATTTAATTGGGTAAAAATTACACTATGTACAGCCCTTTCTCCGGCGTTGCAGTAGTAACACGCACTAGGTTTGGTAGATTTTAATATGAACTGTGGCACCCGGAGCATAGGAGAGTGAGGTAGATTGGAGAGATCAAGGAATCTGCGTGATCACTTCACTCGCCCTAATTAAACCGCCCTCACAACGGCTGGATCAACGTTTTGTAGCAGTCTAAACACTGCACTAGATGAGAAGCCGGCGACTTCGTTCTGGTCACATGTAGGCTAGGCTTGCCCTGAATGTTAATCTAACTGCTCCATCCAACCGTTCTAACCGTTCTAACCATGCTCTACTTACGTGCCATAAGGGGCTGTGACACAGCAGCGCATGGTTGGTATGTTATTTTCCTCGCCAGCTCAAATCTCAAGATCTCACCAATCTAACCGCTCTCCCACTTCTACCTCCTCCCAGTCTATCACCATCCCCGGCTCTTGATTTTGGTTCAGTTTACGTCTTTGCCTTTTGGTGGGTTTGCTTGGGGAGGATTCCCTTGACTCTTTAAGTCTTTAACATTAGTGTCGCGTTTCGAATCTCTCCCCCAGATGCTCGACGCCGACCACCAAACAGCATACTTCAAGTTGGTCGCCTACTTTTTACCCTAATGCGTACGTGCCTCACCTCGTTGCGGTGGTTTTGAGCTCAACGTTCTCATTGAAAAGGCTACACCAGAACGCTTTGGGCTGGCAGCAACCACATCACAAGTTTTCTTCACAACGCGCGGTGCCTTTCCCTTATCGTAACGGACGCATAACCGAGCTATCTGAGGGAGCACTTGTTGGGGCATTTGCAGCCAGGGAGGGCGATTCTGACAGAGTGTCTCTCTCAGAGTAATGTACAATACTTCCATACTCCAAGTTTTCCATTGTCCCGAGCTGTAGTTCAGGACTGTGACCTAGAGTAGTATGAACGTGTTCGGACGCGTTCGAACGTGAACTGAGCGTGCGGTCGCGTTCACCGCGCGTTATGTTCGGCGTTCAGAGAGGACGCTGGACCGAATCACTCAGTGAGTATGATGCGACGTGACGCTGACTAAGCGGGCGCGATTGGATCAAAGACACCAAAGACGTCAGCTTCAACGACCTTGAAACCAACTGAAAATGCAAGCGGGACAAACCCCGATCTTTATGAGTGCGAACCTCTCTTCTACGCTGATCGAGTCATTTACCAGGCACTGCGCCTGAGAGGCAGTCGGGCAGGAAAGCACAGATTTCGAACGTCGCGGCGGAGACCTTTTCGCATCTCTTCTCTTCTACCTTGTATCTCTTCCGGCTAGGCCATCGCTGATGTGATTCGCACGTGTTTGGGTCCTAAAGCCATGCTCAAGATGACCCTAGATCCTATGGGCGGTATCTTGTACGACCTTCATCTCTCTCGTTTTCACGCTCTCTTACTCATGTCTCGAGACTGACTAATGACGGTAACATAATCCTCCGTGAGATCGACGTTGCTTATCCTGCTGCCAAGAACATGATTGAACGCAGTCGAACCCAGGATGAAGAATGCAACGATTGCGCGAGAATGTGAGCAGACACGAAAAGACACGACGGTCTCATTAAAACTGAATGGATCCGCGTTGAGAATGTGGCGGGGCTCATGATAGAGCTCCCAAACGCTTTTCTCGAGAATCGCTATTCCATTCACCTTGATGGATGTGTGGATCAACGAAGCATCAGCCCAGGTACATGAACATACTTTGGGCATCGTCCTGCTTATGAGATGATTCAGGGGTCTTCTCTAGACTGGCCCTTGCATCCTTTGGACGTCGCATAGGGTGTTCTGGGAAGATGGGTAACAGCAGATAAAGAAAGTTGTCCGTTTTCGATGCAAGCGCACGCGTATCTTCACTGCAGGACGAACGAAGCACGTCGTGCATATTCACATTCCGCGTGGTGATTTGCTTTCCCCCACCGATCGCGAGGTCGTATTTCTCCAAGATGGCGATGGATACGACGAGGGCGGGATGCTCGATAACGGACCCTATCTGCTTTTGTGTTACCACGTTGACGAACCAGCAGAGGCTGCGATGAATTGGCAGTCAATTGCAAGGGCTACGCACCTGGAATTGTTATTGCTGCGGATAGGCCATCGGGAGAGTGTAGTTCCGTTGTACACGTCGAGACGGTTGATGTTTCCATCATGAGACAAGGCGAAACGGTGCTATGCTATCGCTATTATCCCAGGTGAGAGATTGGTTTTCTGATGAGCTGACTTGGACTGGGAAGTCAACGAGGAGGCGGCCATTGTCACTGTCATAAATGTGAAGGGAGGCACGACACCATGTGCGCTGTCACTCGAGCCAGCGTCGCGTGTACCGTGACAGTATCGACGTCTCGCAGCACGGGACGAAAATCGCGACCGGTGCCCACAGGACTGGACATCGTTGGATGAGTTGATGGATTTGGGCTGGATCTTGTTTCGAGATGTTGTTTACATAACTATGTCTCTGTACCATGGTGCAACGTAGACCTGGTCGCGGTACGACACCATCTGAGCCTTCCATCGCTACCCAGCCGAATATGTTTTCCAAGTCCCAGCGAGCACCAGACAGAGGTGAGTTACGACCGAGGGAATAATCGAAACAACCGTGCTCATATGAATGAATACAAGCATCGACTCGGAGGATGATGCGACCTCTCTCCAACCATCGTCAGAAAACAAGGACCATTGACATTGACGGTGAAGGAAGCATACGCCCAGTCACGTTCCTCGTTGATGGGAGGCACATCCTGAGCGGTGGCGTGGAAGGAAAGATCCGGTGCTAGCGGGGGTGGGCAATAGCGAGGAGGTGCCAGTGGGGCTGCCAATGGAGGCGTGGTCGACTGTGGGGACCATCGCAGTGTCACCCGATGGAAAGTGGATTGTGAGCGGGCAAACAGTGGCCTGGTAACGGTGTGAAATGCGGAGAGCCGCGAGAAAGTGATCGGGTTGGCAGGACATGGGGTGTGGGTGCGTGCTGTCGATGTCTCTCCGGATGCATCATGCATCCAAGGTTGCGACCGCATCATATGACAAGACAGCTTGCGTCTGATCGTTCTCCACTGGCGAGCGAATACTCGGCCCCTTGCGACACGATTGGTCCCTAGCCGCTGTCAAGTTTTCGCTGGACGGACGCCTCATTGCTGCCGCCAGGAACTGTGCGAAAATTCCTGAGCATGATGATTCAGCCAGACCGCGCGCGTGTGCCGTGAATTCTCTCATGCTCATTCTATTGTAGCTTTGCAAAATACTTTGGTTCTGGAGTTATTGTGAGTCTCATAATTTTCGGGTTGCATTTTTGTTACATTCTGTGCAGGTTGCTACTGCCTTCATCCATTTATTAAGCCCCGCGTTGGGTGAGCTTGGGTCACCATGTTTGGGACCTGCGTGGCAAGAATATGTAAGTTTCACATACACATCTCACCCGGCTCTCGATGAATCCGTGATACCAGCCGTATCCTCTCGGACT
>JBBPJP010001152.1:0-10255 GCA_038088775.1 Boletus barrowsii
AGTCTTTCCTTGGCCCTTGCTAATCTTGTTAAGAAAAGTGAGGGACTTAGTGGTCTCGGAGAAAAGCTTGTCGTTGATTAAGAAGTAGGCATTCATCGATAGGAGCCATCTGTTGGCGTCCTCTGCCTCCCTGGAAAAGTCCTCAGGAAGGCCGGCCTTTATTTCTGATACCATATCGTCTTCTGGAGCCAGGTCAATGTCAATGTCCTGTAGGCCAGTCGGTTCCGGGTCAGGGTTGTGGTATACGACAGAGGGTTCCTCGTCAGGAATGATTGGAGAGTCAGGTTCGGGTGTGGTAAGGAGAGGGATAGGGGGGATGGCAGCTAATTCAGAGACAGAGGGGAGGGCGTCTGTGTAACGCACAGCATAGAGGTGGCAGAGCGTGCTGCGATACGGGTCAAAGAACGTAGGACAAAAGAGAGATGAGGGACGAGGATCTCTGAGGACTTGGGTCTATCTTCGAGACGATGCGAAGACTCAACAGGTCTCTTCTATCTAGGTACCTGAAGAGGCTTACTAGACTCAAAGGTCACTAGAATAACACTATATTGCGTAGAACTAGCTTAAGGGGAAATACAGAGAGAAAGTATGTGATTATATATACGGTAGGCCCCAAGTGCTGCGGAAAGATAAATATGGGAATAAGGGAGCGGGAGCCCAAAGGGATACCGTCTCCATTAGTACATATGACTTGATGCGCAGCAATGTGAGTCAGAGATGCGCAGTACGCAGTATGCACAGTAAAGCGTAGTCCACAGTGAGAAGTCTGAAGAAGCAACTGCAGACGGAAGCAGAATGAAAGTCTAAATAAGGTATCGGCGGGGCACCGTGTGAGACGTAAAGAGAAACAGATCGAGAGAACATATCTGGTAGTGTGGAGGACGACTCCACTACAAATACAACTGCGTACGGTGACGGTAGAGTGAGACTAGGAAAGGCGAACGAAAGAGTCAAGGAAAAATAGCGGAAAAATGAGTACCCCCTTCATAGACCATAACAGGCTCCCTCCATTAAAAGGGCATGGTATCCACATCGGAGCTACTCTCGAATACCTGCTATGAAAAATCCTGTTTGAGGTGGTCAAGGTCAAAGGCTGGTGGGTGGGAGACTCTTTCCTCATCTATTTACACAAACACACTCAAATCCTTGCACCATACATGCAAGCGGATCCAGAAGTTCATGCCTCTTTTCTACAACACACCATCCCACCAATCCACAAGCAGAACTGAGATCAGGCAGCATGCAGGCGCCTCCTACTACCTCTTGGGTAAGCATCACTCGTTGCATGTGTCATCACCTCAGCATTGATTTGTTGGGGATTGCAGCTCTCACTTACCCAACAGGTGCTCACTGGGTTGAAGCACTTCACACTTCCCCACACTCTCTCTCCTTTTCATGCATTGTATCCTCTCATTCACATGTACATATGTAGTAGTACATGTATACTGTACATCTCTTGGCAGAGCCTATAGCAGCAGAGCTAAAGTCCAAAGAAGTACACTTTTAATTAGGTACCCAACCATGGTACTAATTGTACACCCCTTTGCTTGACCCATATGATTAGACAACATGTTATCCATTTCAAGTCCTATAGCTATCACTATTATTACTGATCATAAGATGTATATAACCCATGATCCATATTACTACTACACTTTTACTACACTTTACTACACTTTTGTACACTTTTTACTACACTTTTTACTACACTTTTTACTACACTTTTTTACTACACTTTTATACTATTTACTACACTTTGCTACACTTTTTACTACACTTTTTACTTTAATTACAGTTTATCATAACTATGACAGTCTGTCCCAGTCTGTGACATCCTGGGTAAGTCTAGAGTTAGTTTGCTAGTGCTTACATAATGCTTACATAATGTTACCATAATACCTTATATAATCATTTGTAATCATTTTGTAATCATGTGACAACTTTGGTCACAATGTGTGACATGCTGGGTATGTCTGTCATGTCTGTCATGTCTGGAGTATGCTGTGGATCCTGGAGTCACAACTATGGGTGAGGGTTAGTTTGCTGATGTCCAATTCAAGTAGTACCTCAAGTGACTCTGGATCGAGTTCTTCCTTGTCATATTCTCATCAAAGGCATAATAGACGAAAACATAAGAGGAAGACTACTAAAAAGAAAAAGAAGAAGTCAGCTCGAGGCTATGGGGGGATCAAACCCATTGACCCGACCAAGTATGATGGAGCGGTGGACTCGAGAGCATTCCACAGGTTCGTAACGGAGGGCACAGCCTTCGTGAAGGCGGGAGGAGCTAAGTCGCGGAACCCTGTCTTTATCCTGTCACACTTCTTGACTGGGAAGGCCCACGAATTCTATATTCGTGAGGTATCTGATAATCTGTATTCGTGGAACCTGCATGACTGGTTCCTGGAATTGTTCAACGCACTGCTTCATACGATAATCAATCAGGAAACAGTCCCGATCGATTACCGTACGAAGCAGCGCGAGACACTGAAACGCACCTTTCAAAATGATCAAACAGTTCACAACTACGTATCCGAGCTTCACGAGTTATGGAACTTGATTGGCGATGTAAGCGAATGCAATCAAGTGACAAAGCTGTGGTCTGGATTCAACTCGTATATCCAGACTGAGTTATGGAAGGATAAACTGAACCCAGAGCAGACCACCCTTCGGGAAGTAATTGCTGCGGCGGAAGTTATCGAGATCGCGCACTCCGTTGGCTCGCGATACGACCAATCCCAGAAGGCACCTGAAAATACCAAGAATGGGACCAACCGGTCAGAGCGACGAGAAGAAACCTCTCGATCCTTCAAATCTGGACCAAGCAGAGTCAGAATGGCAGAATTCCGAACCCCTCGGGAACGAGGGGAGCGAGGACGGATTCCTCGAAAACCAATGTTCGAGGCACAACGTGATCGGCCACCTTCACGTCACCCCTCTCGAACGCGATCAGCTAGACCTGGAAGAAAGGTGACTGACGGAAATCGGATCAGTAAAGAATAGTACGCTAGTTTCGACCAGCTATCGCCACATCCGCCAACTCGCCGAGACGTGCAAGACGAAAGCGGCCACAGTCAAGGTTGATCAGAAGGTATTGCAGGTTTGTTGGAATGACCATTATGGACCAATTTAGCAGCATCCGTGGACCTCGAAATGGCTTGTTCAAGGTCACTCGGCTCGCCGTGGCGCATGAAGTGGCTTGATAACGCTACGCCGAGATTTCCAAGTGTCGCGAACCGGTGATCCTATAGGCCAAACAAACGCCTCCAAAACTGAAATTGCTTGTTGGAGACTCGCTACATGTCCAAGCCGTTTGAAACGCTGCAACAGCTGGGTACCCAAAGTCACCGGATCCTCTGTTAAGCCAGACGGTGAATGTTCAACATCGCGGGATAGTTGGATATCTGCCTCAACAAGGTCCCTTCGTCCTACGTGCATATCGTGCAAGACCGAAAGGACAGGCAGCAAGCGTCTCGCGATAAAGTGCGAGCAAGACCTCAAGGGAAGATCGATGTCGTCGACCCGCCAGAGGTGAACCTCCCATCGCCGTGTTTGACAGCGCAACTGCACGACGAGGGGGCATCAGTTGAGAGCACGCTCAGAATGTTCAAGCGAACGTCCAAGATTCTGTTTTCCCCATACTTTCGGTAACACGACAGGGCGCAGTGGCCTTGGTTTGTCGCATCCTCTAGCTGAGCTTGGGATGCTGTGGTTGATTGTAGACATAATGATTATTACCACTCTCGTGGTTCCACTGTTTGGCAGTCACCAAGATAGATGAGCAAGGTGATATCATATCATCGTCCTCTGGTCGGAAAATGAACACTATTGTGGATGAGCGCCCGAACCTGTATGTAAAACTCCGTCCTACTCACGAAGGTCGTTTAGTAGTTCTTTCACGCCAATTGTCAACCTTGGCAGCTGTTCCCCATCTCCTAACATCAGCTGGAATCTAAAGGATGCATAGATTGCAACGCAAACGGTGGCATAAAGCTCGGACGGTCGGCTGGTGCTATCGTGTACGAGGTGGAATCTCCCATTAGCATCGGCCCAGCCTATTTGCATCCGGTTCTCCGATCGCTTCCGCTCTGCTGCACCGTAGTTTAAAAGTTGGCAGGGAGTCTTCCAAGGGTAATAGCAACATTCGTTGCTCGGATACTCGCCTTTTCATCAACATCTTTACAAACTGTAGACAAATCAATTGCGTACGCGTGATAACCATTTCTTCGTTCTCGCGTGCCTGCGTTGCAGGAGTTGAAAAACAGCCCACACCCCGTGAATGGTCCCCGGATCCAGGTGTTCCCCCGGGTGAAATACCGCGCAATCCTCATGTTACGCGGCTAGGTTAATAAAGGAGCTATGTCTCAGACTAAGGGGAGAAACGATTAGACGCGGCGCGTGAGCCTCTTACACCCTCATTCTGCACACCGCGCCATGTCCGCGTCGTCCGTGCATTGAGGTAGATATCCGAAACATGGACAGCTCGTGGACGCACTCGCTTTCTGAAGTGCTCCAACGAGGTCTAGGATTGGTTGTGTCAGAGCGTCCGCTGCAATCGAAACTGGAATGGCGATTGCTTACGACAATCCCAAGAGAATGAGAGTGTGATTTTTCTGGGTACGCAGCACCTGCCCACCTCAAATGTGCTGAAAGTTGTAAAAATTGGACGAATTTGGCGGGCTATAGATACACAAGAACGGATGGTCACTCTACGGGTGATCTACTTGTTCCCAGTCGCTTTTTTCGTTTGCGCAAGGATTTTGTCGACTTCTGCAATGTGCCTGTCGGACAATCTCTGGAACTAGGCGCAAAAACGAAACGTGTGATCTTCATTAATCAACAGGTTACGACAACTATCGACTCACTTCTTCGAGTTCGACCGAGTGCTTCTCATACTTGCCCTTTTTGACACTTGCTTGGTGGTGCTTCCGGATCTGAACACGCACGTCTTCTGCCATTCGGCTGCTTGTAACGACAACAGTGTTTCGAGCTTCGACCGTTGGTCTATAAAGGCGAAGCACCAGACGTCGCCGAGAGCGTCAAACGAACTGAAATTGAACCTACTTGGGTATAGGTATCTTGAGCGTCCGCGAATCGAGCCGCTGAGGCACGATGTGGGGTAGTTTCGCATTATATATCCCCTGCTCGACCGCCTTCGTATTCTACGCGTGGTCATGCCGTGTGAGCAGGGGGTCAGAGACACAACGCACTACGCACATGTTCGTCGAATACTGTCACGATCAGCACCGACCCGTCCTTGATCCCGACGGTCGCCACCTCCTCCAGTTTCACTGTTTGCCCGCGCCCCCGCTCGATACGCACCGGGGAAAGCAGAGCAGGGGTGACGCGTCCGCTCGCGCGTGTCTCGAGCGTGGCGACTTCCTTGCGGAACCAGTCGACGGCGGAGGACATCTTGAGATCGGTCTTGGCGTATTCGGCGCGTGTTTCCTCTGAGCCGAAGCGCAGTTGGGAGCCCGGAATGAAGGACATAGTGGACTTGGTTTTCGATCTGGAGGCGTACATGCGGGACGCTGGCAAGCGACGGACGACGTTGAGCTGAATGACATGACGAGGGGAACTCACGCTGGCGGGCAACGTCCGTGCCAGATGTCGAATGAGAGAGGACATGTCAAGTGTCCCATAGAATTTTTTTGACCATGTTACTTTCCTAAATGAGAAGTGCCCCTGTGTATATAGTAGACCTCTAACAATCTACGGAAAACGCTTGCTCAACCCATCATATATCAAAAAGATGATTGCGCTGCTTGGTATAGACCTAGCCACTGTAATCCCACACCCAGCATAAAAGCCACGGATGCCCTGCGCCCTCCACATCGCCTTGGCCGTACCCAGGAAAGTGGACGGCGAAACGCCTTTGCCGCGCGGTCGCAGCTCCTCCTCAGTCTGCATCGCACTCTTGATGGTGTCTGCAGGGAAGAGTGAAAAATTGAACACGGCCCCGGCGCACGCGCCAGCGACGGCCGACTCCCACGGGAGAATGTCTCTGCGAGCAAGCGGTGCACCCATGCGCGCCGCACGCCGCTGGACGAGCGTCGCTGCAACGAATTCCTTGCATGCGAACCAGGCAGCACCGCCACCTGTTTCTCGGATAAGTGTGGCAGTTTGACCAAGCCATAGACCCCGGAGACCATCGTTGCGTATGACGGATGTGAGAACGGCGATGGGCCCTGGAAGTGATTGGGGTTTGATAGACGTCATGGTTGGCCCGGGCCCTAGAGCGGCAGTGGCGGCTCCGGAAGGGTGTGAATACACAGACGTCCCAGGGACGTCCACAGCAAGCATTTGTACTTGCATTTTACATTTGACGAGCTCTATGGGTGTCAGGACAAAGCTCGTGACTGCGCCAGCGCCAGCGCCGGCCAGTGCGAGCTGCGGAAGGGTGAGCTCTTGGGAAGACAGATCCCCAGTGATCCATCGTATCACATGCTGTAGCTGGCTATACGACACGAAGAGGGACGCATTTTCGACCATCGCGCCTGCGACCGGGGCAGGCAAGCCCTGTCGCAAAATCCATGAGTGCACTCCGACACGCATACATGCACGAAAAAAAGACGCACACGATAGAGCCCTCGTACACCCTCGTTATGAAACGTTCGGACGAGACAGTCGATGGGTCCCTTGAACCTTGCAGTTGCATCTAGCACTTGCGACTGGAGCCTGACTTTGGTGAGGTCGAAAGGGTGTTCGAATACCTTGGAGGTCATCCCTGCGATCTAGGAGCATGTTACAACAACCGAGTTGCTGGATGGATGATGACGCACACTGCCAAAGGTGACGTCCTTGACCGCCTGAATGGCGGGTGAGACAGCGTGTGTATCGTTGGTCATGACGGCGGGGCTGAGGGAATGCGTGCTGGTGGAAATGAAGAAGGACGAGGCTGGCGTGCTACTGCATTATTTGAAGTTTGAGACGACCAATCCTGTGGACAGCTGTATATCGCGCAAAACTTTTCGAGCGAACGCACACTCTCGGATCAGCTCTCCATCGGACTTCGGAAATTTTCTAATGCATCTAATATGTACTGCTAATGCTACTCCGCCCCAGCGGGTATCCGTGTAAACACGCTTCGTGGAACGCCATCTTCCTGAATCACTGTCACTTGCTTGAGCGTATATCCATTTCGTTTGGGTATCCACCGGAAAAAGATAAACCAATACACCACGCCCAATAACCCAACCGAAAGTGCGCCGACGACGTGCGACTATTAGTAGAGAACATCAGTGGCATCTCGCTGTATTCAATGACCGAACGACGCACATAGTATGCGAGATGCAGGTACGGCTCATAACCAGATGTAGGCGGTATCATCGGTACCAAAACCAAAAAGGCATTCGAAAGGAAGAAGAACACGACTGCAAACTTGTATGCTCGGAATGGTGGGTTCCAGTCATATGACTTGAATGCATCCGTATACAACAACAGTAATCCCCCAGAGATAACGAGGTTGAACAGTGCGAGAGGGTACGAGGAGTCTGGCGCCCAATAATCAGAACCATGAGCAACAGGCTGATGACAGATACTTGCAGTTGACAATGAATAGATAGGCGTCCCCCGGCGGCGCGAACGCCATCAACAAAACCGAAATCAGGTATTGTGTGAAAAGTCCGGGAAGGGGTGCGTTGAACGGCTTGTTGCTCGCAAAGAACGAAGAATACGGGAGAACACCTTCACGTCCCAGCTCCTGGACGACTTGTAGCTACATCAGCCCTCGAGTTCATATCTAACTAGCGAACCCATACCTCGTCCTTGGGTGAACAAAGTCGAAAGAAGGTTTCCCAACATGGAAAGGGAAATGACGACACTGAGTGCCTGCAGCAGGGATAAACTCAGGTATCAGGATAAAACGGGACTATGCTATGCCCACCCTTTCTGTTGAAGGACCATACAGATTTCGGAAGAACAAAGCACTGGGGGATATGAGTTTTTCATGCAAAGGCAAGAAGGACACTCTTACGCCGGGATGGTGCCCCCATTAAGCATATCCGCTTTCGACACCACTGCAAAGTAAGCCAGGTTCACAGACACATACGCGAGCGCGACGAAGCTCATAGCCAACGGTGCCGCGACCTTGATTGTTCTAACTGGGTCACGGACTTCTGACAAGGCATAGTTGGCGTTCGAATATCCAATATAAGACCTAGTATGATTAGCCGTATTCAAAAGTAAACATTGAGCTACCCACCAGATGACATTGTACATGCCAATTACAAACGCATTGGCTCCAAAGTTGGAGCCTTCCCAAAATGTCTGCCATGTGTAGTTATTGGGTTGATCATATTCCTCCCCGACAGCGAACCCAGGGACGCCAATCAAGCTCAGGAGACCAGATCCAGCGATCAGCACCAAAACGACAAGTTTGAATGCCCCGAGCACGTTCTGAAGTTTCAGACCGAGTTTGAAGAACGCCCCGTGCACGATGAGGCAGAAGGTCGAGCATAAGAACGCTACGATCCGGACGTTTGTCGGAGTCCGCTCGTAACCCAAGGCATGCAGTACATCTAAAATGAATATTAGCATATTTGAGACCACCGCAATGTTGATGCATACATTCTCCAAAGGCCACACTTGATGCAGACATCCAGCCCTGTGTTGAACCCGGACAGAGGTAACAAAGATATGTGACAAGACAAAGTAGAAAGGACGCTCACGATGAATACGCCATAAACTGCGTAAATACAGGTAGTAAGAAATGCAGGGCGACGAAAGACGTATTCCATGTAGGTCTTTTCCCCACCACTCCGAGGGAGACCCTACACCAACGCAACTTGAACAGTTCTGCAAGCGACACTTGGATTGAATCATACCGTCCCGAATTCAACGTACACTGCGGTCCCTGCGGCGGAGACCAAGGCACCCAGAACCCACATGACAAGAGTCATCCCGACGCTTCCAGATGAATTGAGAATGATACTCGGCGCTGCAAAGACTCTAGGATATGATCCAGTCAATGTCTCTCCCTCGCAAGACTGGACAAACATACCCAGTTCCGATCACCCTGTTGAAGATGAGCGATGCAGCGCTAAGCAAACCTAGAAAAATAAACGGTCATTAGCGCTCATCCTCTACATATTTCGCCTCAGCCGTCTGAAAATCAACCTAGTTGGCGTTTGTTGTCAGGCACATCATCGGTGAACGACCCGGTGTTCGCTGGCAGGGAAGGGATGAGTCGGGAATCAATATTGGCAGGCTACCCAGTATCCACTTGATTTTACGAACCGTTCTCGACATCCTCCCCATGCACTACAGGCGTCCTCGATAGGGAGCGCGAGTGCGACCGAAGAAGAGGATCTGTCTCTGAACTTGCTGGTCTCAGCTTCGTTACGCCCGATGATGAAGAGGCTTCATATAACATGGTCGGTCTGCATGCGATGGGCCTGGGGAGACGGCACAGCGAAGCGAGTGGGAAGTCCAAAAGAAGCCTCGTTCTCATCACGCCAGTCTGTCGTGCTTTTGGCATACCACTTCAACTTGACAAATCTAGTCTGACTTCTTCTTTTTCGTCGTTGCCCTGAATGGATCCGACAGGCGTCATTTCCTTCGTTTATTCGATAGACCCACAGAGGCATCCAGATGAGAAGATGACTTGCGCCCTCAACGCGACCGTGAAGGTAGCGCTATGACCCCTGCGTGATGCGTTTCGATGCTGGAACCCTTCATCGTCAGGTCAAGGTACCAAGGCGCTGCTCTAGATGATGTGTTCGAGTCGACCTACGTCAGGTTGAATCAATACCTCTGAGAAGAAAAGCTACAAGCCTTATGCGAGCAGGTAACACAAACAAGGTTAGCACACGAAACGTCTACACCGCACCCGTACTCGCAGTTGCCGTACGGGCACAGTGACAGTTGTACCTCAAGTTAACAACACGCCTGAGATTGCATCTCTCTCCTCTCGAGCCAACCACCGCAAATCTAGTTGAGAGGTATCGAGGGCAAATGCGAGAGCGATGGACCCAAGCTCAAGGCGAACGACATAGTCGAGCCACTCACACCACGCGCCGGCATTATCATCGAGGCTTACCTGACTTATGTCTGAATTGTTCAATCATCGCATCGACCTCACCTGTGATTATCATCGACTGTGCGGCGCGTGTCCTAACATGGTATGAAGGTCCTCCAGATTGAAGGTAACCGTCCCAACAAGGTTCGCGCGCTCCTTCTCCTCCGGATACTCCTCTAATAGTGTGGTGACTTCAAGGCTCCATGGACAGGAAAACACTGCGGTAATAGACGATCC
>JBBPJP010001153.1:0-10247 GCA_038088775.1 Boletus barrowsii
CGTCCTCCACACTACCAGATATGTTCTCTCAATCTGTTTCCCTTTATGTCTCACACAGCGCCCCGCCTATACCATATTTAGACTTTCATTCCGCTTCCGTCCGCAGTCGTTTCCTTCAGACTTCTCACTGCAGACTATGCTTTACTGCGCATACTGCGTACTGCGCATCTCTGACTCATATTGCTGTGCATCAAGTCATACGTACTACGGAGACGGTATCCCTTTGGGCTCCTGCTCCCTTATTCCCATATTTATCTTTCCACAGCACTTGGGGCCTACTGTATATATAGTCGCATACTTTCCCGCTGTATTTTCCCTTAAGCTAGTTCTACACAATATAGCGTTATTCTAGTGACCTTCGAGTCTAGTGAGCCTCTTCAGGTACCTAGATAGAAGAGACCCATCAAGTCTTCACATCGTCTCGAAGATAGACACAAGTCCTCAGAGATCCTCATTCCTCGTCTCTCTTTTGTCCTATGTTCTTCGACCTGTATCGCAGCACGCTTCGTCACCACTACACTGTGCATTACAGATGGAGGGAAGGGCATTGACATTTCGACCTGCACTTCTGTTGAGGTCTGTGAGTTCCTGTTGGGTCCTCCTGTATTGGTTGATAATTTCCTGAGGGGAAGAGTGTCAATCAGGTAGAGGGAGATAGAAGGGATGCCCATCGGGAAGTCTGTGGATTCTAGGAAGTGGGGAAGACACAATGGGAGGGATAGTGGGTGGAGAGTCAGATGGGGCTCTGAATCTACTGGGGTAAGATATAGTGGATGGGGGGAATGTTCTCTACGTGAAAGTAGGGACAAGGGAAAAAGCTAGTTCTTTTGTAATGCACAGTGAAGTCTTGTCGTAGCGTGCTGCGGTACTGGTCGAAGAAGCATAATGTGAAGTAATGAATGAAGTGTGATGAGGGAACACTGAAGGAATAAGTGCTAAGCTTCGAGACAATGCGAAGCCTTAGCAGGTCTCTCCTATCCTAGGTATAATGAGGCGCTCACTAGAGACTCGGAGGTGACTAGAAACAACACTGATATTGTATAGAACTAGCTTAGAGGAAAATACATGGTGAGAGAAGCAAGCTATATATACGGTAGGCCCCTGGTCCATGTGAGAGATGGAAAAGGAAATAAAGGGGCAGCAGTCCAAAGGGATACCGTCTCTGTCTAAGTATGACTTGGTGCACAGTATGCGCAGCATACAGAGTCACGAAGAGTCAGGAGTGTGCAGCACTGAATATGAAATGCAAAGGTGATGCCATAGCCTTATGAAGTCTGAAATAAGGTGGCTGTGGCAGAGACAAAATGGAAGTCTAAGTATGGTATTGGTGGGGCGCCGTGTGAGACAAAGAGAGAAGTGAATCGAGAAACATATCTGGTAATGTGGAGGACAACTCCACTACAAATACAACTGTATACAGTGACGGAATGAGTCTATAGGACAAGTGAAGGAAAAAGCATAATGAAAATGAGTACCCCCTTCATAGACCATAACATTCAGTAGTTTAATTAGCCTAGAGTCCAGCCAGCCAGCTACTTCAACTGCTGCATGGATGTCCTTGATATTGATGACACTGTCTTTGATAAATTCAACCGCACACTCCAACTACAAACAAGATTTTCAGTAAAGTAGTCCATGCGATAAGTAGATTCTACTGCTGCTGCTGCGAGTGTGACAATGCTTGCCATGTTCTTCCCTCCAGCAAGTTCACCTGTCCTCCAGCCTGGAACCTCAATGTAACCATTGATGTTGCTGAAGTGGGTTGTAGAGAGCAACTCAAGCAAGAAGGACGAGTGGAATCAACCATTGGCAAAGGGTTTGTCTGGATCTTCATTGAGGAGTGCATAGTCCTCAAGCAGATCCTTTGCAACCAGGGGAGCACCTTTGTCATCACCCAGATTCACAAAGAAACTGATCATCAACGATAAAGCTGCAGATCCAAATCTGTTACACCATTCCGAGAGGCATTGAAAGACCTTTACATGTTAATTGCAAATACACATCCCATGCAATGCAAACTCACTATTGCCATCACGGATCCTTGTGCTGTCACCTGATACTTCTCTGTTACACCATTCCAAGAGGCATTGAATGACCTTTACATGTTAATTGCAAATATGCATCCCATGCAATGCAAACTCACTATTGCCATCACAGATCCTTGCGCTGTTACCTGATACTTCACGTTTGGATAGATGAGGTCCCATATTAACTGGAGTATTGGGATAAGCTCCTCCTCGGGAATACACCACAGGTTCTGCTGAGCACCTGCCCAAAGAATGATCGTGCCAAGGAATGAATGCAACCAGCAGGCATCACTAGGTACTGGCAAGTCCCTGATTTTATATTCATCTCGCTTCTTGATAACCTTAATAAAATAACCTTCTTTGTCAAAGCTTGTGGTGTGGTATTGGAGATGGAGCGTGTGGTTGATACATTAGAGAGCATGTCAGCATGGCCAGGCTTGACTTTTGCCTTCTTGGGTAGTGTTGCCTTTGCAGGTGCAGCGGCAGTAGAAACACCAACAGAAGTCTGACAAAACATAATTGCCAAGCACAGATAGATGAAATAAGACTCACTGAAGCTGTGGTGTGGTGGTCCTTTATGAGTGTAGTGGTTTTCTTGACCATGTCAGGCTCCTTAGCAACTGCAGCCATGGGTTCATCGATGTAGGTCACCTTGTCAATGTCCATTTGATTGACTTCTTCCTCTGACTCGTTGTTTGAGATGTCCATGACTTCTTCAAACTTTCGCTTGGTAGTGGTTATGGTTGTACTAGTGGGTGGTGTGTTGGTCTTGCTTGTTGGAGCCTCGGTGCCAGTGGGCAACTCCTCATTGCTGTCTACTATGGAGGGGATGATCTGGAGAGAAAAGTGTAGAAGTACCCCACATGTTATGCTTGGTCCAGGTAGGAACGAGCATAGCCTTTGATAAATGAAGAATGAAGTGAGGGTTGAATCTAAGTATGACAAGGACTTTTAGAGCAGGGAGTTAAAGGTTCAAGGGTAGTCGTGGGGGCATCCACACAAGGGTCAAAGGTACTGGGCTGAGACCAGTGGTTCAAAGGGGCAAGAGCAATAGATTGTACATGGTAGGAAACAACAAAGGAGCTCAAGCATGGGGAAACACTAGAGCTGTATCTACAACTTATATATGTTGGATATATAAGTGTTTAGGGCAGGCATGGAAGGGAATGGAAACTGATGGAAGGAATGATGACTAAGTAAGTGGATGCCGTCAGAATGCCCGCAGGATAAGCAAGGATATGAAGTAAGTCATCATAGAAGAATAGAAAGTAAGTCCGAGGAGAATAGATGAGGTGGATATTGGTACAAGATAAGAGAAGAAAAGAGAGAATCATAACACCACAAGTACAAACAATAATCACTCACAGTTGCAACCTGCTTTCCCTCAAATCCCGCAGCAATCATATATATATGCTCATCTTTGATGTCAACGGTGTCCTCAAACCCAGTGGTATCAGGAGTCTCAAGTTCATGCCTGATCTTCACTGCGGTCGGCTTGAGGCTACTTGTGCTGATCTGACTGACACTTGTGGTGGTGGTGCATAATGTTGACGAAAGGGGGGAACAAGAGGCACTTGTGGTGGATTTGGCATTGGATGTAGGCTTTTGCATACTAGAGTTTGTTTCTGCCTGTATACCCATCCACCAGTCTTTGATGTGGCCGCCAAAACTGAACTTCTTCGCTCTGGTGTTTAATGCCAGATCACGCAAAAAAAGTGCTGCTTCCATGTGTAACAGGAGCATGCTGTGAATGGGAAAAAAAGAACTTACTGGGTAATTCCACCTGGCTGGCCTTGCATCTCATCAACTCTCATGCCATACACCATGTGCTCAAGACTCTTACCTTTCTCTGCACGCTGCATAACTTCCACAGCCAACCATTTAGCAGGCTGCTGTGAGGCCACGGGAGGTTCTTCCCCAACAGCATCCTGTTAGAAATATGATCAGCGCATTGCTGTCTCAGTGAGTTGTAAACACCATCACCTTGACTGCACTGCCCTTGATGACAGTTTGTTTCGCAGAGGAAGCCTTTTCAGCTGCCTTCTTAACCTTGGTGACAGGACGTGGGCAGGGGGAAACAGGTGGCTGGTTTACTGTCATGGTATGTTCCTCTTCAGCCCTCATCTCCACATCAGCGATGCAACTGATGGCCTCCATTTCAGCCTGTTCCCTGGCTACCTGTGCATCCTTCAATGCCTGGTCATCCACTGCCTTTTGGGCCTTGGACCAACATTTTGGCTGTGAGTCCAAAATGATTTGCCCCAGATGCTTGTTGGCATTCTGAGCTCAGGTTTGGCAAGTAGAAGGGGTAGTGTTCAACAGCGATGAAGGAGACGAAGGGAATTGTGCAAGGGAAATTATGTAAGGACAAACAAGTCCCAATCAATTAACCAAGTATCTGCAATTTTATACTACTATTAGGTCACTAATTTCTGGTTATATATTGTCCCTTACTACAGCCTTCGTCAATGCCCCTCTCAGACCAAAACCTTCGCAACCTCAACCACCTCAAGCTTCCTTGTGATCACCCTGGATATCAGTAACAATTCAAGATGCAAGGAGGTCTGTAAGGGGTGTGTCTGTTTGCATACTCAAGATCACGCAGGCAAAGTGAACTGTATGTGATTCGCCAATGATATATAGAGTAAGGTAAAACAGATTGCGGGCCGTCATCGAGATGGCCCTCCTTTTTGTACTACTATATTTGCATGTGATTTTTGTATCACATGCACCATTTTGGTACTATCTTGATATGGGGCTATATGCCCCTAACACCCTCCCCATTTCAATACAGTGACAGATTGAGAATGAGTATATAAAGTAAGAAAGGAATACTAAATACAATACAGAGAGTAGTAGATATCACAACAATACAAACATGATATAAAGAATAATGAGAAACTGGGAGGTACGTCCTGTATGTGGAGAGATAGACTAGTGGGGTTACGCCCACGAAGGATAATGAGTTAGAAATTAATGATGGAGAGGGATTCCCCAACACTACATGGGCGCCAGCCCACTTGGGATTTCACCATCTTCTTCAAGCTCGACAAGCTCACTTCCATCGTCCACACTAGTCAGGATTGGGGTCAGGTCGTAAGCAACTGTGGATTTACTAAACTGCTGGAGGGTGATCAGATCTGACTGAGCCTCCGAATTTATGACAATGGAGGGTATCTCCTCCGGAAGTAGACCCTGCGACCTGGCCTCATACTTGTACCATTCCCTCATATGATTCAAGGAATTGTTGGGGCACGCAATCCTAAGATCCTGCCCCATTGGTTCGTAGAGGGCATGGGTGGAGGAGTTGTTGAACCCTCCAGATGCTTCGACCCAGTTAACCATCTCTGGTACGAGCTCATAAGACTGCATCATCGGCGTCATGGACCGTGACACCATTGGCAGCTACATACACCGCGATGTCAGTCATTGTGGCCTGGTTGTTGAATTGATCTATCCAGGTCACAGGGCTCCCTTTACATATGTGGGATTGCTGCTGCCCATTTGAGTAGATGCCTGTACCGCCCAGGTACCATCAGGAGACATACAAGACCCCATACCCATACCATTCAATCATAGCTTGTATGTGGTACAGGAGCGAGACACTCCATGATCAAGAACCCTCGTACTTGTTGTCAAGCAGGAGGGTTGAGCTCTGAATCCTTGTCATTGGGGTACATGTTGTGCCCCACAGTCCCCAGGAACATTTTTCAGAGTCCTCCACAGCTGCTTACTGGACAAGCCAGTTGGCATCATTTGATGAAGTCCCTCCAGTTGTCAACTGGGGCATTGAACGAGGGTGCTTCTCGGGGTAGGAGCGACGTTTTGAGATCGAGGACAATATGTCCTCGGGTACCAGAGGCTCCTCAGGAGGACTCCTGATTGTTGGGAGGAGTTGTTTCAGTGGGGTGATCATTTATGCGAGTGAGTAGATTGATGGGGGAAATGGTCCCCTAATTGGAGTCACCCGAAGGTGACTGGATTGGATTGGAGGTGATACGCTCCTGTAGTGCCTGAGCTACAATAGGTGGAGGAGGTACCACTGTTTTGATTCCAAGGGCTCATCGTTTCTCATCATGAAGGTGTTCCTTCTTTTTCCTTGATTTCCTCCACTTGTGGGAAAAATGTAATCAGGTCTGAGGCCTGATGGTACAATGGGGCATTGCCCTCTTCCTCAAGGTGGGCAGCCGTGAATATTGCACAGATTTCACTTGCAGTGTTATAAAGTCAAATGGGACCCATGATCCCTGTGTCAAAGCGGATGGCAAAGTTCGTTGATTGCCTCATTGGTGTTGGGAGGAGATGCCCTCTCTGGTAGCAATCCAATGTGTGGGCGATCACTTCACCTTGGTACGTGCAGATGCAATCATCCATGCATGCAAACAAGGTGCGGACGTCCTTGGCGTCACAAGCGTCACCCAAGATGGCTACTTTTCGCAGGAGTTCCTGCCCAGTGAATTCAGGAATATAGTCTCCTGTACGAGGTCAAAGGCATCAATGCCTTGGTTCAAATTGTTGTCCTCGTAAGGGAGGATGGTGTGGGAAATTGTGGGGGACGTTTGGCACTCCTTCCCTTTTTGTGAAGTGCTGGAGCAGACAGGTATTTCCTGCGGGCGAGACAACATGAGGGAAATGGTGGGGGTGATGGAAGCAGGTGGACCCTGGACCCTCCCCATGAAAGAACATGTTGCCAGGGGGACATGAGATGTTCCAGCTTGGGGCTGGTCCTTGTTCACAGGCGCTCCTGTTGACATGATCTGGCCCCGGTCAGATTGATGCACCTCATCGAACATCATTGACGCTTGGGGAATGTTATTCCCCTGGAGGAGACGCATGATTTCCCTGCGTGCAATGGCCAAGTCATGTGTGAGGTCATCTCGTTGGTGGTGGAGACGTTCCACCTGGGCGTATAGATCATTAGGAGCTTCCCTCCCACAAAACATTGTGGCACGATTGACAAGACTGTCGACTGCGCCTCGAAAACCGCTGCTACTTGCTGCAGTGCCATGACCAACATGCATGGCATAGTCATTGCACGTTGGACACTGGTTCTCATGATGAACGAGCAGAAGGAAGGGGTGGGTGATCCACCTTCCAGGGGTGTGGTGACGGGAGTGTTTATTACACTGTTCAGACAGGGAACGATCCTATCGATGTTTGCTCTTACTGGTCGTTTGACCAGTTGGTGATGTGTTGCGAGGTCGTGATTTGTCTCGTGACAGGGATCTGCCACAAGACAGAGAATGAGAGATGGGAGATGGTGAATGTGAATACAGTGAAATGCTTCGCTGGGACATGTTGCTGGTGCAACAGTACAACACAGGTTGGTTGTGGTATGAAGGAAAGAGGAGGTGTGTGGACCTTGCATAATATAAGTCCATTAATATTTGCAAAAGGAAAAAAGTGTGATTAAGGAAATAATCGACATGACAAAAATGTAAACTATGATTAAGTAATCCTACGAGTGTTTTTGTTTGTTTTGTTGACTTTATTCATTTGTTTTTATTTGTTTAGTTAGCTGTGTCCATTGTGTCATTCTGTTTCACCACTAGTGGTGGTTTTTGGGGCACCTAGACACACGCTCTGTCCTGCGGGACAATTGGCATATGTTGGGTACCCCTTGGAGCTTGAGGTACCTGTCTAGGGCCTCGAGTTCTTTACAATTGGAGCTTTGCTCCCAAGTGAAATCTCCCAGATTCCATTTAATGAGGAACTCGACTCTGTCTCTGTTCCATCGGTGAGCGATGATCTCGTTGACAAACCATTCTTCCTCATCGGTTTGTCCAATGTCATAGAATGCACCATCGTTCTCCTTGTATTGGCATAATAGCCTGACGTGAAATGTCAGGTGAATTCGCCTTTTGTGCATGTCCTCAGGGAGTTCTAGTGTATAGGTGTCACTGGCGCCATAACTTTTGAGGACCTTCATCGGTCCAATGTATTTTGGGACCAGCTTTTTTGTTCATCCTTTTGGCATTGTTAGATTTGCTGTGGAGAGATACGCTAAATCTCCAATTTGGATGGATTTTCCCTTCTTTTGTCTCTTGTTTGCATGGTATGTCTGAACCACTCGGCTTCAATGATGGTATCAGGGGCCATCTCTAAATTTTGGATTGCTTGTTGAATGAATGATTGTATTCCTGGCATGGTTGAGGGCATCCCCTCACTGATGTGTTGCATTACCATGGGCAGGTATCCATGACTGAGCTCAAAGGGTGCAAACCCCGTTGAGCTGCTGATACTCGAGTTGAGTGCGAACTCTGTCATTGGCAGCTTTGCTGCCCAGTCCCTCTGATCCAGTGGTACCATTGCTCATAGTATCTGTACTACATTTCTGATCATCCTTTCTGAGACACCATCAGTTTGCGGATGGAACACAGTGGACATCAGGAGTTTGACTCTGAGCATACAGTGCAATTCATGCCAAAACTTCGATGTGAACTTTGTGTCTCTATCAGAGACAATTGTCTCAGGTAATCCATGAAGTTGTATGACTTCCTGAATGTAATTTTGGGCAAGTTCGGATGCCTTGATCGTCATTTTGATTGGTACCAGGTATACCATGGATGTGAGGTGGCATAATATTACCCAGAGGTAGTTGCTCCCCTTGCTTGGTGGGAATGGTTCCACAAAATCCATGGCAATCAATCCCCAAGGTTGTCTTGGGATCGCTAGGCTATGTAATAGCCCTTGGGATAATTGATTTTTCGGCTTGGTGGTCTGGCACGTCGGACAAGTTTGACAGAACTTTTCGACTTCACAGCCAATCTTTGGCCACCAATATGTTCTGCGGATGTAATCCATGGTTCTTTGGGCACCAAAATGCCCAAGGGCCCTACGGGCCTGATCAATACCCTTGGCAATGATATTATTGCCTTTATATACTGTGTGTGGGAGGCATAGCACCTCTTCTCCACCTCGGTTCTTCGTGTAGAGAAGGCCTTCCTTCTCCTTGAATTGAGAGAAGTGGCTAGGTTGAGCTAGGATTTTTGTGAATAATGGTTTGCCTTTATATCCTTTACGGATGGCATTCAGAAAATCAGGCTGTTCCCTGTATACCGCAATAGGCATTTGAGATGTCCCAGCGGATTCAAAAACTGTTGGATGCTCCTCCACATTAGTGCGAGGAGCATCCTCAGTATTCCTTTCCACAGATGAGGCCATATTAGTGTTGCTGCAATCTTGGTTAGAGCACGCTCAGAGTTGCGCGCCGTTATCATGGTTAACCGAACTGTTGGGAGCGACCTTGTGGCACTGCCACAGTTTTTTTGCTGGGAATTAGTAAGCAGAGTGATGCTCGGAGTCGGTTCCTACTATGTACAACAAAGTTGGTCATGCATTGGTATCAATGGTATGTACATATATAATTAGCCTCAGTTCATATTGAATCTGTGCTTGGCTGACCTTTAACCTCCTTTCCAAATCCCACATTGCATGATGGCTCCATGTGGGAGCCACTCCAAAGGTAACATGGCAGCAACAAGATCCTCCAATGCACCAGCAAGGGGTCATCGTGGTGGCCGTGGCCATGATTCCCTTCCTACCAACATAGATCAACCCAGTTCTCTGGACCCTACAAACCCTACTGCCCAACCCACCCATCCCCCCACTGTCAATCGCAATGCAGATGTTCCTCACATCATGGCTGAGGGCACAGGAGAAATCTCAACCTTGATGATATATCTGGATCAGACTCATCAAACAAGGAAGGCCCCCAGCCTGCCCATACCCCACCTCGACGTGCAAGGACAAATGTCATGGATGAACCTGAGCTTTCCCACCCCTCCACTGATCCAATCCATTGCACCACTGGGCGGTCAGCGACTGTGGCTGCTGAGGACATCAAATACTTCTTTTTGCGAGAGAAGGGGAAGGACCAGTTTTGTCTGAAGTGCAAGTACGTATCCTGTTATTTGGGACTCCTGTCATTGTACTGATTGGCACTTGGCTAGAGAGCAATATGATCAAGATCCAGTTGCATGGGAGGCTTGGTATGGAAGGCCAGAGCATGGATCTGTTACGGTCTAAGAAGGGGGTAGTCATTTTTCCTTTATTTTCTCTTGACTCTTTCGCTCGCCTTTCCTAGTCTCGCTCTATCGTCACCATACGTGGTTGTATTCATAGTGGAGTCGTCCTCCACACTACCAGATACGTTCTCTCGATCTACTTCTCTTTATGTCTCACACGGCGCCCCGCCCATACCCTTTAGTCTTTCATTCC
>JBBPJP010001155.1:0-10241 GCA_038088775.1 Boletus barrowsii
TCAGTCTTGTCCTCTTGGAGTTTCCCCCTCAGGCAACTCTAGTCTTCACTTCTCTTTAGTTGTCTTTTCCCTTGTTCAAGCAACCTAGCACCAGCTTCACTTAAGTGTGAGTCTGAGGGTTGTTTCATGCGCAGTAAAGCGTAGTCCGCAGTATGATGAAGGTGAAGCAAGGAAGACTGCGGACACAGGGTTAAAATAAGATGCGCAGTAAGGCGCAGTCCGCAGTAAGAAGTCCGAATAAGACTGCGGACGGAGACGGAACGGAAGACTAAATAGGGGTATGGGCGGGGCGCCGTGTGAGACATAAAGAGAGACAGATCGGGAAACATATCTGGTAGTGTGGAGGACGACTCCACTACGAATACAACTGCGTGCAGTGACGATAGAGTGAGACTAGGAAAGGCGAACGAAAGAGTCAAGAAAAGATAAGGAAAAATGACTACCCCCTTCATAGACCGTAACAGTTCCACTACAGACGAATATGAAGCTATCGAATTCCTTTTCCCGCCCAACATTCTTCTCAATCCTAGGTTGTTGCTGTACTAGTTCACACGTCCGAAGGCTTTGACACATTTGTATATTGTAATATGATGATCTTGAAAGGCGTCGTCCCTTCCATTGTGTTGAATCAATGATTTCGTCATTGATGTCTGTCAATTGAAATGCATTGACTCGGAACTACACTTCAATTTCCATGTCTCTGCATCTCCCTCATGAGGGCTCACAACATCTCAACGTCTCGCATCAGACTTTCCAGGGAGGCGAACCTACCCTATCGACCACACCAGCATATTGAAACAGACGTATGTGGTCCTTTGTCATCCGACTCACCATCTTTCTTGTCAAACCTCACGTCTCTAGGCTATCCCTCTGCACCGGCAAAGCTTTCCCCGTTCACGATGTTTGGTCATGCAATGTATCGGCTCAAATATTCAAGTATTAGAACTTGATGTGAGTGGCAAATCAATCTAGGGCTTGTTTCTACTAATACAAATTCACGCCAGCATATACCTATCCATCATCAGGATTTTCCTAGCCAGTCACCAGGAAAAGCAACATCTGAGGTGGTTCGCCGCAGTGGCACTCCTTCTACACACAAGGTGACCTTTGCTGGCGATCAGAAGTGCGTCATTGCTAGGGCGAGAATGTGTGATAACATATCAATTGACATTACCAGTCCTTCAACGCGTACAGCTACAATTGATGTGGATGGCACTACTCAGATGCAAGCATCCAGGTAGGGCCGCCTCATGCAGTGCGCACTACCAAACTATCTTGTCAAGCTGATGTAACCAGTTCTTCTACAGTTACGACGAATGCGGACAGCACTACCCCAGCACACAAATCTCGGTATGGCCACCCTTAATCATGCATGCATTATTATTGATAAGCCAACCACGGTTACAGGATTTCCAATGCTCTCCAACCGGATGACGTTGCTCCAGAACGACAGGAGCATAAGATACGGAAAACAAACATCTCACTGGTATGCTACCACTCACAAAACGAGCAACCTCTGTCCAAACCTGCCATCTGCCCCCAAGTAGAAAAAGGCGACTTGTATGTTCACCATCACGGCAACAGGATGGTTCAGATATGGCTTTGGGATGGTACAGAATGGTTGAGTGGAATCCGTGATGGTCACCGTCACCCAATTCTCTCTGACTACAGGTTATACATACATGAACTCAACGAGCCCACCTGGGTCACCAAGAAAACCAGATCGACATATATCGGCAGGTACCGTAACAAGTGCGAGAAATCCCAGTCAGGTGATAGCTGAAGGGTGTTGGTAGAACCAGGTAGATTCCCATACATTCAATGTCCCCCACTGGCAGAATGAACTATGTAATTGTCGCTCTGATCTAATCCATCACTTGATCCGCCACGAGGGTAGCGACAGTTTTCGCACGCTCCGACAGGCTTTCTATTTCTGCTAACCTCAGCTGACCAGGCATGCGAAACCGACAAGAATCCAAAGGAAGTGCACTGTCCCGCTTTGTGTGCGAGCAGGAATTAGATGGCCAAACCGATTCTATCACCTCTCTCGCATTTTCCCCTGCAGGTGACCTGCTTGCAAGTGGCAGCGAGGACTGCAGTGTTGTCATATGGGTGCCACTCACAGGAGTCATCAAGCACCGTATACTCATGCAGAGTGCAGTAACCAGCCTGGCTTGGGGGCCACAATGTCAGTTATTCATTGGCTGTTTAGACAGCACTTTATTCGTGGCGAAGCATTTTAAGGTAAGTTACGAATATAGTCAATTTCTTCTTACTAGTCCCTCACTTATTGCAGGAGGAGATGGACAACAATTCAGTCCTTACCGGTACCAAATCTGCGATCACAGCTGTTGCGGTTGACTCATACAGTGGTCATATTGCATTCGGAGTGGGCTCGGAATTGCACATGGCAAAGGAGATCGGGCATGGTTTCGTGGACAGTTTCCGCTGATACTCACACCATACTTATTCCGTATTTTATAGGTAGATATGCTACATTCAGTATCTTCCCATCTCCAAACGTGCTGACGAACACTCCACGTGAATCGGACACCAGAGTACGAGCTGTGGCACTTTCATTCCAGGACAAGGGGAGTAGACTCATGGTCGCTTATCTTAACCACGGTGTCGTGTAAGTCGCTGCGCTGTGCCAGCGGTGGAACAGAATCACTAACTTCTTGGTAGTTGCTGGAATGTCGAGTTGTCGGAAGCGCTCTGGCAAATTACTCCCATACATAGCCATCGTTTGATGTGGGTGTTCATCCTCTCTCTAGTTACTCTGTGGTAATTACTCATCAACTTGAAAGCGGTCATGCTATTGTCCTGCCAGACAAGCAAATTGCCCTCTCCAATCTATGTGACGGTACTGATCTATACAATGAAGGACAATCATATCCGCAACTCCGTCTTAAGAATCCTCCGAGTTCTACTAATCATAATGTTGTTCTCCAGCTTGCATCCATTGTCGGTAATAGGGTGGTGAGTGGGTCTTTGGATGGCCGTGTCCCTGTCTGGGAGACCGAGGGAGGGGAATTACTACAATTTTTGGAACACGGGGGTACGTTTTTTTTTCGTGATGAAAACTGCGAACACAAACAATTATATCCTCCAATTTATTCAAGACAACTTGTGCAGACTGTTGCTGTAAGGCTACTTACTGGCCAGGCTGCGATGTATGACCATCGTACTAACTGATACTCTTAGGCTGCTGATTACCTGACCTGTGCAATGATTGCAACGGCAACGTCTGGCACAGGCGAGAACACGCGTGTCGCTATATGGAAACTGCCGCATACTGGTTGTAAGACAGTTTTAAGCTGGTGTAGCGCTGGCTAAGCTGACTCGCTAATAGTCGTCACCAAAGTTCACAAATTCGTCCAATGGTACGCTCGTGCGGCGGCTTCAACACTGCAGCCAATTATCTGTCAACTCTTTCTGGCCCACATGTCCATTGTATCCGTCCTGCTGATATCCATGGCCATGGTTGCTCTCACCAGCCTTGGTCTGAGGCTGGCACAGCTGGATGATGTAAGGATACAACTACAACGGTTGTAATGACACCACTAAAGCCTACATCTAGCCCGTGGAGTCTATGACTCATTCCAGCAAAGAAGCCTTCTCTGGGCTTGGGACGACTATCAGGAGCTTGGGCCAAGGCTACTGTACTACATTCCGACGCAGTGCATTGAACGCTGTTGAATATGTACATGAAATACTCCAGGATGGTGAAGAAAAGGGCAACAAGCAGTTGTATCCTTCTCCACATGGCGGGAATGATGCGAACAACAATATGGATTCGGGTGCGATAAACAGAGAAGGTGAATTAGCGGGCTCACAGGGGATACAACAAGATGTCAGTGTAATTTACTTGTGATTTTCGTAAAGATGTAATGTAATCATGCCGTCTGTCCTCGACTACCCTTCCCCTCCGTTCATTCCGTCGAGAAGCCGCTTCAGCGGTTTTCGCCCAGTCGAGCTTGGTAGGGATGCAGCGGTGTGCACACACTCCTTGGTTGAGTGGGGATATGATCGAGAAATATTGAGCACAAGCGGCACAGTGCCACTTCAATGCAGCATAACGCAGCGCAGAGAAAACGCTTCAGCGCTTTTCGCCCGACTGACTATGGGAGGAATGGGCAAGAAATAAAGGTCTTGAATGACGAACCCGACTCACCGCATGCAAAAAATCTGATTGACAACCCCCAGCTCCTTATTTTGCCCATCAGACTTGAGATTCAGACTACGCAATCAGAGGCAGGGACTATAAAGTTGATTCATTACATTAAAGGGTGAATCCGATTAGTAAATGAGAAGTTGTGGGCTCAAAAACTCACTCGATGCGTAGATGAGAAACCTTGAAGTTAACTACGCCTTGACAGTGCTCTTATTTTGCATGTAAAACGTCAGGTCTCATTTCCAAATTAAGAGACAATTCCCAAGCCACCAACTTCACGATTTGATGGTAGAACAAGACTACATCGTTGTCCAGAAATTGTAAGATACGGACGAGAAAATAGTATCAACCTGCCAGAGATACAACTTGATGAATTAGGGCTATGTACACTATACTCAAACTCGAAACTTCTTTCAGCTCGAATGCCACAGAAAGCCACCTTCAAATGTTTCGCCGGTGGCGCAACTGAGGCCCAATTTAGGACTATTGTTCCAGGCCGATGCCTGCGGTGCCAGCGCAGACAACCCAGCCGATGGACCATCTCGCGGGAAGTATCCCCCCACCAAATATTTACTCCCACAGATCCCTATACCCGAAGAAATCCGGGACTACATCCTTGACTTCGACGATGAGCGCAAATTTGTGAGGTCGATGTTAGACGCAGAGCGTGTCGCACTTGGGGTTACCCAACCAAAGTTCCCACGACAACACTGAGCCAGACGGCGCACACCGCACCAAGGCTATTCTCCCATATCCAATAAATCTTACGCCAGCACCTTCAGAGCTTCGACCTCACTGTGCTGCCAAGGACCGCTTAGGGAAGTGGCTCCCCCATCCCGACTCTGTGCCTTCATCGATTCCCCAGCGGTTCTCGAACTTCAGGAAAGAGTCAAAACAGTTACCTTGCAAGGATGGGCGGAAAGTACTCGTGCTACATATGGCGCAGGCCTCCTCGTCTATCACGTATTCTGTGATAGCAAAGAGATCTCGGAGAAAGAACGAGCACCCGCCAAGGCAGCGCTCATATCTTCTTTCATCTCGGCTCTTGCAGGCTCTCTATCGGGAAAAGCTATACACAACTATATCTACGGCGTCCGAGCATGGCACACGCTCTACGGGTTGCACAACACAAGCGGCAGTCTTTAGGCGTGGGCTAAAGTGCGGACAATATGAGATAACAGAAGATGATCTTTAGAATACCATACTCGCCAGGGCGGAATTTGTAATATCTGTGATGGAAAATAAGTTTGTGAAAAGTTGAGATATCGACGTGTGTATGGGCCGAGTCTAAAGGTCAGTCGAAACAATCAATAATAGCAAGGACAAAAGAGTGGCACCTGTCCGAAATATTACCCAAGGTACTGACTTGGACAATACTTGATAGATTTACGTCGTGAATATGTTAGCCAGTATCCTAAATATGAGCGAACAATAAGACACCAGCCCATACACGAAATAAATGCCAACATATGATCAATGGATCATATTTGAAAGGATGGCACGCAGATCATATTAATCACCCGAATCTCGCCCGCTCATAAGGAGATTATCGCCCATCATCACACTCGTTGCTGGACCGATCATCGCCTGACACGACACGCATACATTCAAGTTACACCAGAAATCTGTGTGATATAAGTTGCTAAACGGCTACCACTCTCATCCACTGGAACGGTACTTTCGAGGGCTGAAGAGCCTCTGTCTGACGTTCGGTGAGTTGCGCAAGCCACGAATGATCGTACAACGCCAGCGGCAACCTGCGGAGGGCATCCCTCGATGTTGTCGGATTATCAGGGGACCGCTTGCGAACAAGTGGCCGAGAACCTCGCACAGAAAAGAGGTCATCATCGACAAGCCGTTGAAGATCAATGATCTCCAGCTCTCGGTCTATGTTCCTTCGCCAGTCCATTTTCTTGACATGAAGGACATTCTCCACACCATTCTCCATGGAGCTCTCCTCAGAGCTCATTCCGTGTTCACCAAGGCGTCGGATGAGGGACTGGAGCCACTGCCACACTGGAAGGTCGTCATCGTCGGCTTTGAGGGCCACAACATGGTCAAGGATCGCAACGCGTCTCTGGTATTTCTAGAGAACGATAATTAGAGCACTGTTTCGTAATACATGGCCAACTCACGTTTCGCCGGCGATTGCACTGCCTACTATCCCTTCCCGCCTCAGCTCGTTTCTCTATCAGTCGAATCTCAGTTTCTACAGGCGTTTCGACACCGCCACTGGTTGTGAGTCTGGGCTGAGCATTCCGCCAGACAGTTCGTAAGCGTTTGTAGCGTTCCTTGAGTGTCCCTCGTATGTAGTCATCGGATTTCACGACCGGCCAACTCTCCATGGTGCAACGTTCCTGGAGCTCTCGACGCAAGGACTCGAGGATGAATGTATTCCAGGGAGACGATGAATTCCGTGATAGGTCGAATGCCATGATCGTCATGTTGGGGCAGGGCCCGTCTTCATACTCAAAAGCGTGAACGTCGTTGGGGTCGGCAGGCTGGTGGGCAATGAAGTCCAGATCTTGTGAAATTTCAAGTTTATCCTTGAAAAGACGGCGCACTTCATTCTAGAACATATTATCGTCAGTTGAAGGCCAATACATGATTTAAAACACTCACCAGAATAAAGTCACGGTGCTGGCTAGGTTCCATTGCCTTTTCTAGTCGAACGGCATCCTCCTCCATCTTCTTGCGCCTTGGAGTCCGCCGTGAAGTGGGAAGGCCACCCGCGTTCTGGAGGATGTTGCGGATGACGTTTCCTACCTCCTTGGTGAGAGCTTCCATTACAGTGTCTGGTGTAGCGTCTGCGCTCGTTCGTGGCTGGCAACTCTCGTCAATGGGGGTGTCGGTGTCGTCACCTGAAGAGTCTTGCATTGCATGAGGGTTGTCCTAGTCGTCAAGTTGTAAACCATCTGCACCGAACCAGCACGTCAGAGCGTTACCTCAGTATCTACCATGATGAGACGCGTTCTCTGCGACATGCCTCGGGTCTTCTTAATCCGTTTGATAGCATCAAGGGATGGACAAACAAAGGAATGATGCGGCCGACTTAGAGCCCTTGGCGCGGGTGGTGGTGGGGACATGGTGGCTGCGAGAGGTGCTGGTGATTCCACAGCCTCATTGGTTGCACGAGGCTGCCAAATTGTGTTTAGTTAGCGTGATCAGAATGATAACACATTGACGACTTACCTGATGACTGGGCCCCCGTAGACGTGAAAATCGTTGTTCAATGTTAGCCAGTTCCCTCTCTTTCTCAGCCTGCTTGGATTCAGTTCATTGTCATGGATGGACACGCCTAGACGTACCTGTAGAACCTCAGTAATCTTCTTGATTTCTTGCTGGACATGAGTTTCGATCTCAGTAGCACGTGTTGCGTTCAGTTGTTCTGCATGTTCCTTGAAGTAAAGATAGATTAGTGGAGGGTCGTGATTCGCGAAACAAACTCCAGCTCACATGCATGTGTTTACGGAGCTCCTCAAGTTGCGCGGCATGCTGTTGAGGCTGTGCTTGCTGGAAAACCTCAAACTGTTGGCGTAATTCACGGTGTGCCTAAAATGTTGTCAGAGTAGCATTGTAAGATCTCAAACATCCCACCTGAATTTCCTGGTGCAGGAGTGCCGTTTCCTGCTCCTTCTGTTGCAACATTAGTCGCATGGCGGATAACTCTGATTGATGAGTCCGCAATTTTTCCCGCTGGAGCGCTTCGTATCTTCGTTTCATCGAAGATTGTACCTGTAATGGTTCGTTTACGATACAATGGACTATATAACACAATAGTATACCTGCCCCCGAACATATTGCCCCTGTGTTCGCAGCCTGCTTCGAAGTTGGTTGATTGTTCCTTCCTTAGCGTACAGGTTGTCACGTAGTGACGCTGAGTAGTCGACTTCCTCGAAACGACATTTGTCAACTGCGGTAGCAACCTGTGTGATGGAGTGACATGAATACTGGAGAATCGGTGGCTTATATTGTACGCACTTCTTTTTCTTCATCCTCATCTTCTGTCCTTCTTCGACGAGCCAAGACGGAAACATCCATGATGTCATCGACGTCGGGCTCGGAAAAAGTGTTGGCAGGTGGTGCGCCAGGAAGTGACGAGGTGTCGGACAATGGTGCGCTTGGAGGGTGCACAGAAGTGGTGCCGTTGAGTGGGGAGGTGTTGTGAATGCTATTGCCAGCGGTAGCATATGGAGGGGTTGGCCAGTTATCATCAAAAAGAGACTCCTCTCGAATAGTTTGGAAGTCTTCTCGACCCCGTGCTGTTCGATCAGACTTGTTGGATGACTCGGATAGCGAGTCAGATAGCGAGCCTGGCATTGCGAGAGATGGCATAGCGGATGGGTGAGTGGTGGGTGGGCGACGCAGAAGTTAATAAAATTCCCCAATACAATAATTACCTTGAAAAGACTTGCCGACAGGTTGTGGGTGCTGTAAGGTTGTGGTCGCCAGGGGGAGGTACTCTGCGCTTGTTGTTTTTTGTCTGAGTACGGATCATCATTCCAGGCCTTTTTGTCGGGATCCGATTAGTACCTTGCAAACCTTATAATGGTTAAAGAACATGCCTTTCCCGACATTGGACGCTGCTGATTTCCTGATGGGTCACAGTTGCGACAGCGACGGGATCATGTCGTTAGAGGTTTATTGTTAAAATATACCTGGTTATTGTCTTAATTGTATTGACCGTTGAAGATGGACTCATATGGTGCTGATCAGAACGTATATCAGAGCGCTTGGACAGACTGGAAATATTTCATCGCCCACTCACATTTTCTTTGGTGCTGGACACCTCCTCATACCACCGTTTCTCTCATATTACCGTCCGTCATTACTTGCCTCTATGGTGAATACCCGAGTCTATGTTTTGCCGTCTGCTTTGGTGAGAGATTGATCAGTTTCCATGAATTAATGGCTCACCTCAGGCTATTGACTGCAGACCACTGAGCTTCACCTACGATGTAGGTTGTACTCGTCTTCATGGATGCGCCCACGTCAGGTCACTGTACCTACTCGATGCACAGACATGTCGCGGTCTGCCGTGCGATTCCCTGTCGCGGAAAGTCTCTTCCAAGACTCGTCAGTTCAGCCCTACATCCATGATTGTGAAGTCACCATCCTCGATGGGCAACATGTTCATCGGTTCCGTGTCTTCTTCAAGCGGCATTGTCATCTTCCCTGGAACCTGTCGTTGAGCGACTGCAACCACATCTTTCGTGGAGATGTTGTTGTCATGAGAGTCGGAAAGGCCCCACTTCGGGCAGTTGTTAACATGCGCGCCCGGGATAGTGAGGTAGCAGACTATATGATTTCACTGTGAGTACCAGTTTGTAATTGTTGTTTGAAACTAACTTACATGACTGTGTAGCTTTGCGCAGCGTATTAGTGAACTTGGGAGGGGTATGAGACCGCCCCGGGCTCTCACCTTTCTCAAGCTACAGCATAGGCGTGTTAGTGCTCGTATCCAGTCACAACATCGTATTTAGTCCTGTACCTTCTGTAATCTGATAATCCAAGGGAACACCCGCCGAATGAGCCTCGGAGTAGCGTGTGCTGTTATGGGATTGAAGCGATGAGATCGGGGAAGAGATGCGCATGGAACGGTGTGGATAGAGGGTGAGTGGGTGCCATTCTGTGACGACCGCAACTGCCAGAAGTAAGGCCATTGGAAGAGAGTTCGCCACCGGCTAAGGTTATAGATGGCAGGAGGGAGATGCCATTGTCGGGAGGGGTGTCAAACCGGGGGAGGTAGTGGTGTAGTTGGCAAAAAAAAAGGGGGGGGTTGCCGCCGAACGAGTAGCGGGTGCCGCGATGGGATTGAAGCAATGAGAGAGTCGGGGAACAGGAGAGTAAGTGCCCACTGCCACGGCTGCGCCTGCCAGTTTGTCTAGGGTGGTTTGCCGCCGAACGAGTAGCGGGTGCCGCGATGGGATTGAAGCGATGAGGTCGGGGAACAGAAGGAGAGTGAGTGCCACTGCCACGGCTGCGCCTGTCAGTTTGTCTAGGGGGGGTTGCCGCTGAACGAGTAGCAGGTGCTGCGATGGGATTGAAGCGATGAGGTCAGGGAAGA
>JBBPJP010001156.1:0-10240 GCA_038088775.1 Boletus barrowsii
TGCAATCTGGCAAGTAGGGCGGCAAGTAGATGAGTTTACACACTAAAAACGAGTCAGGATGATGAGATATACTGCCATAATTGACTTACAGTGCATGTCTTCTACCAGCGCTTGGACTTCCTCACCGTGGTGGATACGGCAATTATCCATGACAATCACACTGCATGGACCAGGATATGCAGTGGTATAAGGCATCTGCTAAAGGCATCAGTCATTTCCAAACATGAAAGTAGATCATACTATGTACCACATGTTCCCCTAAAAACCGTACAAAACGTGTGCCATCCACTGGGCCTTCAATAATGTCGTATGAAATCACACCATCCAGTGTAATGGCAGGAAGGATTGAGTAGCACACACCATGTATAAAGTATTGCTGACCACAGCAATGTTGTCCCCTGAGTGACCATCCACAAGGGCGAGTAGACATCCGTCGGTCCTTTGCAGCTTCATCTATAAACAAAAGCATATTTGTGTCTGGTGCTTCTGCCCCAATGCAATTCATGTAGCATGCTTGCAACTCCTCACTGCGCTCAGTGGCAGAGAAAGAGATTGACTTCCATGTGAGGTGGATTCGCTGGAGAGTATGGGAAATGGTAGACACTGTAGCATACACACGGCACCTTTCCCATAACTCATCTTGAAGTTCATCAAGGTAGATGGTTTTGCGTCGCTGGATCACATTTCGAATGAATAAGGTATCCATGATGCTGAGGATGCGATGGTGTCCAAGTACGTGGGAATACATGTGAGGGTTGCTGACAGCACCGAAGGTTTTGTAGAAGTTGAGAGTCTTGTATACGAGTGTTTTCTTGACACCAAGGAGAGAGCAGATATCTTTGATGGAGAATCCTTCTTCAAAAAGAGTCGGGATGCGGGTTTTTGTGTCGTTGGATACAGCATGGACAGTGGCAGGCATGATGTGAGCAACTGTGACTGCATGCATGGCAACTTGCCCACTTATTTGATTTTGGGGTCCTGCTCCGGCATTTCCTAATTGGTTGATAACCGGGTGAGTTTTCAAAATGAAATTTCCGCAATGTTTTGCAAAGCACTGTAATTGATACTGATCAGAGCCAATAGGGTCATTCAGAATTGAAAATGACCCCGGTTTTGGGAGGACATCCCTGAATTGTATTTTCCAACCTCCAACGACTCTAAACCAGTCATGTGCAGCTGCACAGGGTTACCACTATTTGAGCGGTGTTCTAATAGTGTGGCTGTATCCTGCTGCAAGCGTTGTCCTGCCACCCATTCTCCCACGGGCTCCACTCAGGTGATGCATCAATGAGTGCCAATGAGATTCGCCATGTCCCTCTGGCGCTCTTGTCTCTTCACATTGCAAGGAATGCACCACAGCGTTGGCCATTGGCACCTTCCCGGGACAGCAGTTGCCAGTGGGCCCACAGTATAAATGGACCTGCACACCCTGCTTGCTGTTGTGCACATCTTCTCTCCTCTCTCGCATTCTTCTTGAGCCCTATTTCTACCCTCTTGTCGCCTGACACTGCCACTTTATTCTCATCATAATGTATGTTTCTGGCCACATTCTTTTGAGGTACATTGTTATTCTTTCCTCTATGAAACCTGACATTGTACTTGTCTCACACAGTTTCACTGATACCTACCGCTTTCATGTTGGTCTCATCATTTTTCTGTTCAGCTGCATGGAATCTGTTCCCCCATCCTACCCGCCAACTTGGCGGTGTACAGGGTGTGGCGCTGATGTACCACTATGGGTTACTGCCGCAAACAATGCTCACCATGCAGGACAGCCCTATTACTCGGTATCACCCTTATTCACATTCATTCCTATGCACACTGATGTGATTGCTCCAGTGTGGCCGCTGTAATACTTGGTTTCATTGGGCTGACGGCAAGGGTAACACACCATGAACTTCTCCAACAACTTCACCTGTGATTGATCAAGGTTAGTCAAAATATATTTTCCTCTGAAGATGCGCTTATCATATGGACAGGTACTCAACCTGGACCACCAGCTCCTATGTTGATGGATCCCCAAGGTGATGCTCAATGTCGCTATGCCAAATGTTCTGTCATGTGGGTCGGCCGCAACTGCCAATGTTGCATGTGCTGCAAGCACTGCCATGCCATCGGCGGGTGTTCATCCAACGGTCATTCTCCTGATGGGTCTCTATTCTTGTCAATACCCTCACATCCAACTCCTGTGTCAGGCTTCTTGACTGGCTCACATGCATGCCTTGTTCCTTCGGCAGTTCCCCCACCTTTGTCACATGGAGTAGTTGACACTCAGTTTCTATCCGATTAGTCCCATCTACACTCTGTTCTATCCATGTCCCAAATTGATCCTTGTCTATGCCCTGAAGCCCCACCACTAGCCTCAATGTCATCAAGGGACAGTCTTCAATCCACCTCATCTGAGTTGAGCGGCACTTCAAGTTCTCATTCTTCACTGCCACCTGTCTCAAGCTCATCATCTGTCTCACTGCCTTTGTCCGGGTTGCCTCAGAGTGATCAAGGACACCAATTACAAAAGCCATCATCATCCCAAGTGGTCATGGCTGATGCATCAATAAACCCTCGTTATTCATCTCAAATGTGCCCGATCTTCATTGAGCATGTCGCAGAAGTGCATGAGCAGGTGGAATGGAAGCGCTGGCATGACCAAGAAGCCCTAGAAAATAAGAAGAGGATCTTAGAGAGCGTTACAGTCTTCAGTTTTACTAAGGGGTATGTGACTCCTAGCATATCATCTTGCCCTACCTTACTGACATGGATGCCAGAATGATGAGTCACCTCTCACCATGTAGTTTCAAGACGGTTTCATGTACCCATACTTCAAGCTCACACAAGAAGTCCTCGCTGTCCTGCAATTGGCTGATCAAACATCACGTCCCGTCGTGCATTACTTCAACAAGAAACTTGACACATGGGTGCTGATGAGCATCGACAGCATCATTGATGTCTTCAACTCTTCCTGTGTCCTCTTCTTCAAAGGGACAGGCATGACTTCATATCCAAGTTTTGATCATCATCTCCAGCTAGCTGTCACTCCTGCGTCCCACCACACACTCAACCCTCACCTTGCGCTCTCGTGAGAGCATGACTCTGTCAGACATTCCCAGACATTGACAGGTCCGCGCACCTCAAACGTGCTTCAAACACTCATTGAGATATCATCCAATGAGGAGAGCCCTGACACACTTCTGGTGTTGGGAGTGCAGAAGCGTCAAAAATCAGGATGTCAGTCGAATGTCCCATCTGGCGATAATGGTGAGCATGTGCATGAACAACACAGAACTAGCTAAACTCTTCTCACAGTCAATGTGATTTCCCTTGATTATGACATGGATGATGCTCTGCACACTCTCAATCCAAAGCCTACCCGTGCATGTCTCATTTCCGGTGTCGACTCAATGAGTGCAAGGTTCCCTTCTAGCTTTTATGTGGTCGACGTTCATGCAGCATTCAATTTCCAGGCCAAGGGTAAGCTGACAGTGGATGTACAATTTCAACACTTCTTCCAGTTGCCATGGAAGCAGTCCACATATTACTATCACAAGGCAAGGTGAACTCAGGCACCCCGTGATGCGAGGGACAAGGCAGTTGCAGCTGGATACACAGAAGAGGGACAATATGGCACCTTCGCAGCTACTCATTTACCTAAGGGTGAGCGCAGGGCTGGCAAATGCAAGTCCCAACAAGCCACTTAGCATACATTGTTACTGTTGTGACCCATTCCATCTTTTCATGTTGTTTTGTCGTTGAGTCAACTTGTTAATGTCATTTTGTGCCCATGCCCTGAATAGACTCTGCATTGTTGTGCATATACTGGTGGACTCTGGCATTGTGGTTGTGTGCACTGGCAAACTCTGGCATTGTTGCGCATACACTGGCAGACTCCGGCGTTGGCATGTGTAACACCAATGGACTCCAGCAGTTGCTGTGTCTGCCATGGCCTCCTGCAGTAGGCACACTGGTGATGTCATGTGTGGCTAATACTAGTCTATATACGCTGCCCTCAATGAACATTAACCTTCACCTCCCCTTATTTTTCCCAAAGTATGTGAACTATCACCACCCTCTTCACACCCGCTCAATCACCAGTGTCTCAAGCTGTTCTTTTGCCATCTCCACCACCATTGCCAGAACTCTCTGAATCATCACCACCTTGCAAAGATAAGCCTGTCATGTCTGCCTGGTTTTATCAGGAAAAGCCTTCATATGAGTGCAGGTGCCTGGGCTGTGCAAAGCACTTGATCTGGCATCGCTGGATGATCCAAGACATCAACCTTGGTTGTTGGTACACCTTTGCAAGCCCACCATCCCTTCTCTTGACACTCAATGCTGACCACCTGTATCCTTAGTGTGACTCCATTAAGGACAAGTGTGATGGCCTCCAATGGGCCCTCGCTGATGATGTATTTTCTCAGCCCTCCCCATCTTCTCAACTTCCCACTCTACCCCCTTCTCACAACCACACACCATCGGTTGAGCTTATCAAACTCCCCCACCAGATGAAATCACTTGCACATGCACGCCTTCGCCACCTTGCATCCCACCAATCTAATGTGATCTCCACTGCTTCAACATCAACATCCAGCCATCACAGTCGCACTCACATGCCCTCCATTGAGGTCACATCAGATTGAATCTGGCCCTTTGATTTCTATGCCCATGAGATGGACACTGGCTTCAAGAAGTGCCGTTTTGAGTTAAACAGGCACTGTCCTGTAGCGAAGGTTTTTCAAGATCATTTTCATGTCAAATTTATACTGTTAACATTCTATGACCATTGGCGACATTGGTTTAGCGTAAGTCGGTTCATTCGTGACTGGTACATTGAGTATGGGAACACAGAGTGCGGCCGTTGGTCAATGTTCATTCATTGCGAGATCAAAGGTGGAAAATGGATTGGAGACCTGTAGCTCATGACCTATGTACATCACTATGGACTTGTAGCACTCTTTATGTACTTTCTCTATTCTTGGTCTGTTGTATCCTTGCAATGTATTCATTGTCACGCCCTCTGTATATGATGAAGCACATGTTGAGTGAGCATCTATCCACATTGATTGCGAACAAGCTTATTGGTACAACTCTGATACAAGTGTAAAAGGACTACTGCACAGGCCAATTCCCAGGGCGGCTGCCTTGTGCCTCGAGCTTCTTCTTTGTGGCATGATTCTGCCACAGGATCATTTAATCAAGGAGAAAGTTGTACTTGTCAACAGTCATCTCCCTGCAAATGGCATGATAGCCACCAGTCCAGACATTGACCTGCTCTGCCACTGATGAATTGAAGAACCACCCCTGACTGTCTTCACCAATCAGCTCAGGATACACAGCAGGGTTGCAATGCTCTTGGCAGAAAGTGTCCAATTCTTTGTGCTTGGATTTGAAGTAAAATACATCGACTGTAAGGCCGATATTGGTGAAGTAGGGGTCGGACTTGACATGCTGAGTGAGTGAGCAGTTGTTGTCAAAGAAAATATGATCCGGCTTGAGGGCATCAATGCGAAACATCCATTTGATAAACTCCTGGAAACGTGGATATGCTTAGTACATGCATGGACACAATAATGTGAGCACATTACTGTGACACTGGCGATTTCCTCTGCCCCAAACATTGTATCCCATCCAAGTATCATCCCACACGGTGCAATGGCAAGTTGCTCATTATGAGTCCTGGAGTGTGTGAACTTTGCATGGACCTTCTGTACAGTGTTGGCTGGTGGTCGATCTTAATCTGCTGATTCATTATCAAGACCATCAATGGTGACATGACCATTTGGGTAGACAGCAAACTCTTCATCATTGTTGTTGTCACGGGTGAGTTCTGAAAGCACTCTTGAGTTAGATGTGGGGCCAGTCAAATGGGCAGCACGGGCATGCTGAAGTCATTCATGGAGTTGAAAGCAGGACTGTCCCTTATCCTGGTGCAGCTGTTTGATCTTCTGGTGCTCGACATTGTCACATGTCAAATGGCCTTCCACTACTTGTCTCTCACAGCCAATGATTGAACAGATGCTCTTCAGGCTTGCATGGACTGGGCAAAAGCGGTCCTTGATGCTCCATAGTGGCACTTGACAGTTGTGTTGGCTGCAGCATGGGTGGCCAATGCAGACACTGTCGGTCACCATCACTGAACATTTGCGATCAACTAAAATGTAGCGTTAGTATTAAGTACACCACTCAGCAATGATACATATGTTGCCCTTCAGGATTCCGGAACCAATGGGTGCATTTTTCACAAAAATGAGTTAGCTTGGCCTGGCCTTCAATCCACATGTGCTGATTATGTGTTCATACAAGATCACTAAAACGGTCCTTTTGGTCACCTGTATGCTTGATGATGAGATGTTCTTCATGCTTGACAGCATCTTCGAGCAAGGAGAGCAGTAAGAATGCTGACCACACATGGTCGGATGAGAGCGTGAAGCCAAATGACCACTCTGGTGGGGGTTCCTTCGACTGGGACATAGCAGTATTGTAGAAGCTGGCACAAGCTGTTGCTGATGTGCTATCAGAGAGTACAGTCAACTATGTATGATCACAGGGTATACCATGATGACATACCAGATGTTCATCAGTGCAAGCCACATGTCAATCACCTGGCACTCAACAAATTGGTGCTCTCTAACCTGAATGGTATTGGGGACGCCTTCATAATAGGTATGCTCACCTTTGTACACCTTGAAATTGTGATGGTAATTGACTTCGCATGCTGATCGTTGATTATCAATGCACGATTAGGAAAGTAATATGGTGTGACAGACATACCTTCACAGTATAGGTGGATGGAATAGACAGGGAGTGGACCATCATTGACGGTATACAGAATGCACTGCCACTGTTCCGTGTGCATCATCTGCATCCCCTTCAGTGTGCGAGAACAAGAGGAGATTGAGCAAAATTGACTGGGAGGGTAGAGTGTACAACCAGCTATGTAGAATCAGCTGAGCGCTCCATAATGAGACAAAAAATGGGGAAGTACGTACTGTAACCATGTGGTGGACCATAAGTATGAAAAGTTGCCAATGAGGCAGAGAGAGTATCAGGGACATTGTGCCATGCTACATGTTTGAACGTGGACCAAAGATCCTGCATGATGTTGATTGGTAGATTGCATGCCTTTGAGAGAAAAGACTGCATAGATCCGGGAAGCATGGCTGGTGGTGAGGCAATGGTGTGGTCAGACGTTTGCAGAAGAAAAATATCATCCTGAAGGAGAGGGATGCTGGCAAGAAAAAAGAGAAGCTGGTTGAGAGGAACAGTAGAAAGTGAAGGGTTAGCTGTGATTGCTGTTGCAAGTGTCCCCAGGTCCATGCCGTGTGCAAAGGGCACAAGGTGGGGGGCAGTGCTGACAGGCTTGGCAGGTCTACCAAGGTTGAATCGCCACCAGAACGCAGCCAGTGTGCTGCACACATGATTTGGAGTTTGGAGTCGGTTTAGAGTTGGAAAGTACAATTCCGAGACTTTTTGGGTTTTTGGGCAGTTTCCGCTGCCATTTCTGATTACATATGTAGCGGAGTTTTAAGTTCTCGCACTGGCTCAAGATTAAACTACAATGATAAGGCTTCTTCTATCATCCCACCTCTCATGCCCATAAAATCTAAGCGCCAGCAGCTTGGACAAGCCCTCATTGATGGGTATGTTACTGCACTCATTGCCGAATCCCAGGGTCTTGTAGAGCCACTCTCCTCTAGCTCTGATTCAGCTTCTGAGGGTGATTCAGATGATTCATCATCTTCCTCAGAGTCAGATCATGATCTGTCTACTTCCAGTGACTCAATGCTGCGTCTGCTTCGCATTCTTTATGCCCACAGGTATCTTGTTGATTGCTAGCCGATTGCCAAGAGTGGTGAGAATTTACGACTTCTTCTGACAGTATGGAAGCACCAGCGACCAGATATATTTCGGGCACATGTTCGGATGACTCCACAGTGCTTTGATTTACTTTTGGCTGCACTCAAAGGTGATCCCATATTCCAGAATAAGTCTAATCACTTGCAGATGTCACTGGAGCAGCAGTTGGCCATTGCACTCTATCGCTTTGGGCACTATGGTAATGCAATTAGCACAACCATGGTTGCACTATGGGCTGTAATTGGGTATGGAACTGTCAGGGATGTGACAAATCATGTTATGACTACGATTTGTCGTCCTTCATTCTGAAAAGCTACACTTCACTAGCCAACTGCAGTAGAAAAGGAGGAAGCCAAGCAGTGGGTTGAGGATAACTCATGTCCAGCTTGGCGAGATGGGTGGGTAATGGTGAATGGAACCTTGATTCCTCTCTACTCTCATCCTGGTTACTTTGGCAATGCTTGGTATGATCGTAAATCCAATTACTCTCTAAATATTTAGGTATGTTTACCTTCATTTTCAAGATCCAATTACTGTTATTATTTTTAGATTGTATCCACCCCTGATCTCTGCATTGTGGACTACTCAGTTGGTCTTCCTGGCAGTCAACATGACTCCACAGCTTTCATGGAAACTTGTGTTTTCCAAGAGCATGAAGTTTTATTGACTCCAAATGAGTGAATCTTTGCTGATGTGGTATATCCACTTCATGATTGGTGTCAATCACCATATAAAAAGTGAGTTTTTTGTGTTCCCTATAACAAATATTTATCTATTGTAAGGCCTGAAAAGGAGACTCCTGAAAATACAACATACAACTATCATGTCTCCAAGATTCAAATCCATTCTGAGCATGCTATTGGATATCTCAAGGGAACTTGGCAATCCATACATGGACTCCGTGTACGTCTGGACAATGAAGACCACATCCAGTATGCCTCACTTTGGATCATCTCTTGCATTCACTTGCAGTCGTTCATACTGGGACATCAAAAAGGACTCAATACTTCTCGAGATCAATTCTTTCAAAAGGGATTAGAAATCATGGCTGAGGAACAGCAATGCTATGCAGAGCTAATGGCAATTAGAGAACAGAATGCTCAGGAGGAAGAGAGAGGAAGGGAAGAGAGAAGGAATGTGACATTACTAAAAGGAAGGATTAGAAGGGAGGAATTGAAGTTGGCACTATGCAGGTCTTTGTATGGTCTAGATGCTGAATAGCCAGGGAGGTCAAAAGGGGTGGATTTAGTAAATAGGAAAAATCAAAAGAGGAATGGGTTATATGCAAAAAAAGAAGCTATCCAAGTCTAGGATCAATAGAAATATTTTTGGAAGAAAGACCAGCCTGAATTTTAGCTAGCTCAATTTGCCTCTCCATTATTAACAGCTGGTGAGCCCAATCAGCTACAGCCTGCTTCTCTTGAGCCTCGAGACACATTTTCTCGATGGCTGTGGCAGTCTCATAGGATGACTTACATTTGATCTCCTCCTGGGCAGTCTTCTCTTTGGCAGTGACTGAATGCATAGCAAGGCGTGCCTCACATTCAGCATCAGTCATCTGCCAAATTGAATCCTGAGTAGTAGTCTTCCTCTTCTTGCTAGACTGCATAGAAGATGAAGATGTACATACTAACCCACTTGGTAGAAACAACACCCTTGAGTGTAGGTAAGGACAAGGCATCCTCACCATGCAGGTCACCACATGGTGACAAAGGTCCAGTACTCTGAGGTACATCATCCAACGGGGGAGTTGGTGACCAACGAATGAAGGTATCCTATTAAAAAACAAGTTAAACTTATTCAAAAGACTATTCATCACTTACATCATCAGAATTCTCCTCATTCACCAAGAACAGACAAATCAAGACTTGACTGACTGTTGGAGACAGCCTTTTGACTTGATACCTGTAACGCACAGCGTAGCGGTGACGGAGCGTGTTGCGATACGGGTCGAAGAACGTAGGACGAAAGAGTGAAGAGTGACGGAGGATCTCTGAGGTCTAAGGCCTATCTTCGAGACGATGCGAAGACTCGGCGGATCTCTTCTATCTAGGTACCTGAAGAGGCTCACTAGACTCGAAGGTCACTAGAATAACGCTATATTGCGTAGAACTAGCTTAAGGGGAAATACAGGCGAGAAGTACGAGACTATATATACGGTAGGCCCCTGGTCCGTGCGAGGTAAGTATGTGCAGCATACGACTGTGATGCGCAGTAAAGCGTAGTCCGCAGTGACTACGGAGAAATATGAAGTAAGGATGTGCTGTAAGGCGCAGTCCGCAGTAAGTGAATATGAAATAAGAGATGCGCAGTAAAGCGCAGTCCGCAGTGAGAAGTCTGAAGGAAAGACTGCGGACGGAAACGGAATGAAAGACTAAGTATGGGTATG
>JBBPJP010001157.1:0-10240 GCA_038088775.1 Boletus barrowsii
TGATGGGAAGGAAAGCAGTCCACAGGTCTGGTCAATGAAATCATGTCAATTTCGGGGGAAATTTTTTATTGGTTTATGTCCAGAGTCTGCATAAAGAGCGCGGATGGAGTGGGGGAGGTCTACAGACATCAAGAAATCAGCGTCGGTATCGACGATAATGCGCGCATTTCATTGGCAAATAAAGAACGAATATTAAGTATGTTTAATCGGGGATTTTTACATAGATCCTCGGATCGCGCGAAATAGTCCAGGATCACGTAAGCATTAAAGACCCCCCAGTGACTTGCAGGGGATGGGAGCAACAGCGCGTACCCAATCACAATATGTACTTAGTATCAACACCCTGTGAGCATCACACATGCGAAGAAGTACCCAGCCTGCCAGTGTACTCATGTAGAGAAGTCACCAGTCTAGCGCGCGCTCAAGGCAGCATTTGCTTTAGCGGAGTTTCGATCGGGTCACCATTTTGCATTATGATATCTCAGCTCCTCATATCACCTGCCTTCAGCCTGGGTTCTGTACTTCGCAGAACGTGTGTTTTCATGGCAGCGTCCGCAGAGCAACCTTGCCATTGGATGCATGCCTACTTATTCCGGAAAACTGGTATGTACTTACAGTAGTATACGCTCCAAACTGACGGTCACCTACCTAACTATGTTTGACCGTCAACTGTCAGCGACTCACTCTCGACCCGGTTACTAGTAACTCCAGGGACTGGTTCGTCACGGATGAGAAACTGGAGCCCTGCAGCCACAGTCTCGTGACTCTCGTTCATGTGGTGCCTCGCAGGCCCAAACCTTCAGCCGCGGATCCTTCTCGAAGCAAGGGTCATGCGCCCGCCTTCAAGATCGGCACAGATTTTCCAAAACGTCCACCCGATCAGCTGATAGCTGTCTAGTACATAGACATGACATGTGCCAGCCAGTTCCTCCCTTTCATATGGAACCTTGCTACTGGCGGGTCATGAGGTTCGCACATTTTGCTATCTCCCGGATTATTTGTCAACGAATCAGTCAATATCTAACGGGATTCCCCTTATCGAAACAGATGTCAAATTGTCAACACACGTTGGTGGGTGAGTTCGATGGCTCATAATTGCCATGAGCACTTGCCCTGTATGAGCGCTAACGGGTGAACAACGAAACTATGAATTCCATACTGCGCACCCTGACTGTCCATGTATGTCTGTGACAGACCTTCAAATTAAATCGGCACTGCTGCCAACAACTTCACCTTGATCGATCATGTGTTAGCGCCATTGGCAGTGTCTGCACGTCCTGTATCATGATCAAAATTTGTCCACCGATGCTGGCGCTCCGCTCTTCATTACATACCTACATCCCTCAAGCGTACATCTCGATGAGAAGGGTGCGATTCCGAGTCGAACTTCTGGACGAGTCTTGTCACTAGTGTGAGACAGACTCATGCTTGCTCTCCGAGTCAACCTGATTAACGAGGCCCAAGATGGTCCAGCGTAGATGAGGAACTGCCACTCTGCGGCCACAGTCTGGCGGCTCTGGTCGATGTTTCGCAAGTGTCAGGACCTTAATTCAATCTGAAGCCCTTCTGTTCATTTCCCGCTCTCTGATTCAGAGCACGTTTATTGCAGCTGGTATGTGGTACGAGAAAGAGTCTTTGATTCGGCTGACAAGATATCTCAGAGTCGGAGATCCCTTGACCTTCTAGAAGCGAAGACCCAAGCGCCAGCGTTCAAGCTCAACGCAGGTTTTTCTTTTTAATTGGTTGAGAAGTGTATATTAACTGGACATGCACAAGGCAGTCCATTCTTGTGATATTAATCCTTACAGCCAGCGCGTCATGAGGTCCACACATCCTGCTGTTATGTCTCCCACGTTATTACTAGGTGAGTTCGATGGTTACATTGTTTCGCTGTATGATCCATGAAGCGCACAATTACCGGTGCGATGCAAACCTCGTGGAAAGTGAAAGTGGGAATTCCATATCTCTCACCCTGACCTCCATGCGGTGAACTACACTTTATCCACCCCGGTAGCATTGCATAGGAAATGAGGCGTATCGCTTCCAACCTTGATGCTGCGGGCTTCGACAATATTTGAGCCTGGTACCTGCTGTACCCGTGGGCCTAAGACTTCGCGCATACCAGGTCCTCATGCTACTTACTGTTTACCAGCATTTCTAGTAGCCATGGTAAGCCCTAGCATTTCGTCTCATCTTCCCGGACTTCATCTTCTAGATGTAATCAGTGCATCCCTGGGCAGAGAGTGAAAGGGAGGAACCTCGTCGTGTGTATCGATGGTACTTGTATGGAATCTGGCCCGAATGTATTGTTCACTATCTCTGTAATTTCATTGTCTTGCTGACGACTACGGTCAGAGCACCAACGTGGTGAAGTTATACAACAGTGTCGATCAGGAATCAACCAGCCCGAAGCAACTCGCATTGTATTTAAAAGGACTTGGCACGCACCCGAAGTCGCGCGATTTTTCCGATCAAATCCCGGAGCAGCGTCCCAGTGGAATTGGCTCGGGCAAGAAATCTGTTTTGACAGCACTACTTGAAAAGACCCATGGATGGTTCGTGCGCCTCAATCTTATCCTCTTTGCACAGAGTGAAATATTCGATGCTAGGAATGTTGAGAAAGCCGTCAAAGAGGCATACCATTGGTTAGCGGCAAAGTATCAAGAGGGGGACCAGATATATCTTTTCGGTAAGTTTCGTTCTTCGTTGTCATTCTCGCAACCGACAATCGCCGTACAGGTTTCTCCCGGGGGGCATATCAAGTGCGTGTGCTTGCGGGGATGATACACGAGGTGCGACCTGTATTGATTACTAATTCTGGTGTCGTACTGAGCACATGTCTCAGGTCGGCTTGATAAAGGAGATGATTACCGAGAGCCAGGTTGGAAAGTGAGTAATAGTTGCGTCACTTGCACCAACTCGACGAACCTCTTGGCAGGGCTTACGATTACTATGAAGCAGTCCGTCAAGGTAAACCGACGGCGATGACGGCGATGCGAACCACAAGGGAATTCAAGAACACGGCGTCCTGGCAAGGCGTGAGAGTACACTTCGTCGGAGTATGGTAATTCCGATATTTTCATGCCTTAGTCGCATGATGCCTGAGGTTTATCTCGGTCAGGGATACTGTCTCCTCAGTAGGGAAAGACGTCTTTGTTTCATTGTCCTCATCCGCAGAAGATGCTTGTCATTTCCGTCACGCACTTGCTCTCGACGAGCGTCGGGTCAAGTTCATGCCAGAGTATTTCTACGAAGTGAACTCTCAAATGGGCGTTGGGAAATCCAAGTATGCTGTCGCCTCCTGCGAAGTTGAACAAGCAAGTTCCGCGAGCGATTGGGACCAGTCTACTAACGATGGTACCGATCACTCTGGGATCAGGAAGAGTCCTGATATCAAGGAAGTCTGGTTTGCCGGCAGTCATTCAGATGTGTGGGTATACCTCCAAAACCCACTCATGATACTGATTTACTTCACGCAGAGGAGGTCAGAGCATACCCGGAGAGTTTCGTAATGCTGGGCACGTCTCGCTGCTATGGATGCGTCGAGAAGCGGCTGTCAATGGTCTCGTGTTGAAGCCGACCAGTATCGTATGGCTTCCCGATGATCTCGAGTTTGGCATCAGTAATTCGATGACCCTTTTTTGGAAAGCATTCGAATATTTACCAATCAAGCATCAAGTATCCTTAAGTGGTGCTGGTGAACATACTCGACGGTGAGACTCGTGATGACTCGCTGATTAGTGACACTGATCTCGCAATTGGTAGCCTGCATCGGCTGCAACCGCGTCGTATCATACCCGGTCAAAAGGTCCATGCTTCCGTTTTGTACGCGAACACCTATAAACCAAAAGCCACGCTAGGAGAGGGTTTCGACATACCCATTACACACTCTGGACGCGATGATGTGGAACTGGATGACCAATTTTGGGAGACGGGACTGTTCGACGATACCACAGCACAAGTGTTGGTGACCTCCTTGAGTAGTCAGCCGCAGGGAGTTCCGTCAATATACCTCGACAGGTTGTTGTTCATGCTGCGATTCAGTACGTTTCTTCCTTTTTGATTCGCCTGACACTTACACGTTCCCTGCTTTCAGAGGAGGGAAAACGATGCATCAGAGGAGTAGCTGACTGGAAAAGCAAGTTTATGAGGGTTATTACGGACCGTGACTGTCCGGCACTGGTTAGGCTTGTCGCGATCGTCGCATACCACGAGGCTGGTGAGTTTCATATCTGTAGCACGTGCAGTAAATTGTGTAATTTCTTGTCACAGCCTGCGATCCCAATGCGATCCCAAAACGGTGTAATCCATCCCCCATTGAACTTTCACAGAATACATTCCCTGATGCGAAGGAACGCATGGGGGCCATTCTGGCCGCACACAAACAGGGAAATGGTCCCACGGTGGTTGCTCTCTTGAGACTTCTGACGAGGCACCAGATTCTCCGGGAGCGTATCCTCTCTCGAGACATCCTGGAAGCACTCGTAGACTTACTCGATGCGATCATCAAACAGCCAGCGGAGGATTTTGAACAGGCCATGGGCGCCCTGACCTGCTTTTTGCAATGCTGTTCGTTAGTAATCGATCCGCGTCTCGTAACTCATTTATGACTTGCTAGCGGCCACCCGGCGAGATACCATTGGGAAGCTCGAGGCCAACCCACGCAACTGCAACGAGTCTAGACTTTCTCGCATACTGGACGTCGACAGTATGGCCTACCTATAGTTATGTCAAGACTACATAGTGACGCATAACCCCTTTTAGACTTACACCGTCAGACTGCGGCATTACATATGATGTTGACCCTCGCACGAATTCCAGAAGGTAAGTATTCTCAGCTGTAGTGGTGGGTCATGGAATGCTAATGTGGTGACAGCGACAGCCATGTGCACCGTGGTGAAGCCTAGGATCAGGGTATTGGCAACTAAACGCGAAGGGCTAGTCGGTCCCCTCGCCGCTGAAGTGTTGCTTGTTCTATACGACCCGAATGACCAGAGTAGGCCGAACGTTGTTGGACTTGTACACTTTTTTTCTTACCAATGTTTCAGACCAATTGGACATACGCGATACGCACGTTCGGGCTAATCTTGCAAGTGCCTTGGTCCGCTTGAACCTCGAGGGACACGAGTCAGCAGATGGCGAAGGAAGCGGTGTGGATCCTAGGCAACAGATATTGTGTCACCTCTTTGGGCTTGGTAAGTGACGTCTGTTATGGCGGTTTAAAGATATTTGGATATGACCCACCGTATCAGGCGCCACTCAACTCACCGACTCGCAAAAAAAGCTTATCGGTGAACTGAACAAGGCTGCTGAGGAAGACAATGTTCGGGAGCGCACTGTTGCTACGATGACCCTTCTGAAACTATGCGAGAGTGAGTCTATTGTTAGTGAACTACAGACGCGGGCTTATGCTTCACCAGCTCCGATCATCCGTGCCCAACTCCACGAGATGAAACTGTTGGGCGTCTTCGTCAGTCAGTTGCAACACAAGGACAACGCATTACTTGCTGCATACGCGCTGATTACCTGTTTGAAATATAGTGAGTGCACTGGTATGCTGTCCGAGTCGGAGTAGCGTAACTTAAAGTTACACTAGGCGACATGAAGGAGTCCATCAAGGACAACAAAGACTGGCCGAAACACATTATTAAGATGTTAGAAATGGACTATTTCGACGATGCTCTCGGTGCCGTCGAAGGGTTCCGAGTTTTCGAAGACTTGATGCAAGATGGTAACGAACCACAACTGTCGTTCTTGGTGATCTGGATGCACATACTGATTGGTCTGAGTTAGCTGACTTGCGGGAAAAGATCGTGAAGCGCGACATCATCCACGTCTTGGGGACGAAGCTGGGAAAAGGCCAGGCAAAGGAGAACCGGACTAGTCTGATCTGCTTGGACATCATCCGGACCTGTGGTATGCAATAGGAATGATGATGTCTATTCAATGTTGCTAAAGCACCCTCTAGACCCCTCCCATCCCTGGACTGACGAGTTCATCGGCATTGGCCTGGAGCATCTTAAGAGCTCGAAAACTTGGGAGGCAGGGACGATGACCCTTTCTGCATTGTCGCAGACGGGTACGTATTCATGAGCCAGCTTCAGTCTTCTTTCTGACGATCTATGACTTCAGAACACGGCTCGGCGGCCGTCTGCCTCCGTATACACAAAATCATCGGGATGCTTCTTCCGGAGGGTTATCGGAGGACAACCGCCCTAGCTGGAATGCAAACCGAGTCTACACGCTCTCTACATGACTTGCCCTGGCCCCCTTCATGGGTTACGGGACCCGTATACGCGCTGCATATCTTAGCGCAGAATGGCAAGTAATTTCTGCCGTCATGGTTGGAACTGATGTGATGGGCCATTTTAGAGACTCTGCGCAATCATATACGCACAACAGAGGAATACAGCGATTTGAAAAAATTGTATTATGGATCGGGAGCGTTCCCCGGCAAGACAGGCAAGCGGCCACTGCAAAAGCGGGGTAAGTCGTTTCCTTCTACGTGATTGTGAAACTGAAACATGTCCCCTGTCTTTTCAGACGTGATCCAAATGTTCGACGAAATGTTCAAGGCTGTCGACCAGAATTAACTGTTCAAAGGTCTCGTATCTATCGGGAACTCCATGTTACCCCACATCAGCATTGGGGTCGCCTCCTACACTCCTTGGCAATCGAGCACTGGCGGTGGTAACTATCAGTTCCGCTTTGGGTCTCAGCACTGGCTATCATACTATGGTCCTGTCCATTTTGGCGTTTGTTTAACGGCCAGTCTATTTAATTCATCTTTCATGACTGGGCTCCCAGTGTGCCTCGGGGTGACGACAGCATACAACGTCGACTCGCGGTCAATGATTGTTTTTTTTACACTACTGCATCAGAGTGGTGGCATCAGATATCTTCTAGCGCATGCGCCTACAGTAACAGCACCTCCTTTAACAACGAAATGCACCGGGTTTGTTCATTCCCCCGTCCTACTACATGTTCATAGGTATTGTGATAAACGACTAGTACCATATGTAACGGGGGTGACGGTAATGCAACGAAGTAGCAGGACGATGCAGATGGGTCGGTGCAGTGGAGGTCAGAAACCTTTTTTTGAATCTTTGGACTGCGCTCTGACGTCGGGCACTGGAAGAGAAGGAGTTGCAATAGTACGTACGTAGCTACATGCATCAGTAGCGGCGCAAGCGCCAAGTCCCCAACTCCGAGTCCAAAGCAAGCACAACACGACATCATTTGAGACAGTGAGACAGTATTTACAGAGAGCAACGTTTTTTGTTTTTATGTGACAATTTACCACGAAAACCATTGAAATGCACCACCAAGAAGCAACTGTCAAGAAGTCCTCACCCGCTTAGTCGTCCGCAGTCTCCGTCATGATCCAGTCATCCTCTTTGATCAATTTACATTTTCGCTTGAGGCTACATAGTGTCATGAGGACTACCCGGAGGGTAGTAACAGTCCTCAATGAGGCGCGGGATGACGCAGGGAGCTTTCTCGACAAACCTATAGTATTAGGGACCGCTACCACTAAGGCAACACGTCGGGAGGCTAGCAAACCTGTTTTTTTTTGTTCACGTACGGAGTGGTGGGATGGACAGTCACGGTGCAAATATTGTATTAATACCAAATCAAAAACTCTATGCAAAGCTTACAACCTCCGGTTCGCTCGGATCCTCGAGATCCGACATGGACACTTATTCCCGCAAAGTAGAGAGGCTCAACCTCTTCGGCTCGAGTGCGACAACGGACGAGAACCGACCGTGTGATAGTGACTGTATAGTTGTTACATAAGTTTTTCCCACCTAGAGTCGCTTTGCAGACAGCTGCCCAAAAGTGTTCGACAAAACCCTCCCCACTAGTAGCCGTGGGAGTCGGGGAATGGAACAAATGTGACTACATGAGACAAGAGAGTGTGGGCGAAGGCGCATGCGAGGGCAAGTGGGAAACGCCTCACAGGAAACTAAATACCGATGCAGGGCTTGCGCGGCAAAGGCCCTAGGTGGTGAGCTGCGTGGCGCCGCGTCGAGGTGACGCGGCCTGGGCGTGGTGTGGTGGGTGTGACGAATGAGGAGGGAGGATGGCGATACGGAGAAAGAGAGACGCGTGCCGCCTAAAGCCGCTTGTCCGGTGCGGCGCAGCATCACAATCAACGGCTTTGAACACCTCGTCCAGTATTTTGATCACGTTGGCTGGACAGACTAGAAATCAGCTTTACAACCACGTGCGATTGCCGCGGCCACGTACCTTTCTCGTTGAACACTCCCGATCCAATGAATAACTCATCATTCAAATTTCTATATTGGATTGTCTGGCGCATACGGATCCGCAGCGTATCTGAAATGGCCTGTCGCATCAAGTTCCGACGTAACTGCACAGATGACTTGCCGTTCTGCACCAAGGCACGCAGCGCGGAAGCAGGTCCTACCATGCAGGGTGGGGGCAATATGGTTGTTGAGCTACCCGGAGTCGACTGGACCGACGAATACGGCCCCGGGGAAAGCATCTCGATGATTCCATGTATACGGGGGCTGATAGCCACCACACCGTGTTCTGAAGTCACCGAACGTCAGTCGAAACTCTGAGTATGGCTCATGAATGTATACCCGTCTGCGCCAACGCATGAAGGATCGTCACTCCCGCTTTTTGAGCCTTCCACTCATGCTTCTTTAGATTTTCCAAGCCAATGCCGACGAGCTCGTCAGTCCAGTAATCTCCCGGGTCTAGCAAATGCCTCAGCAACGGAGACCTGATATCATCATTCCAATTACATACCGAAGGAACGGAGGATGGCCAAGTAGATCAAACATGTTTGGATGTCCTTCGGCCTGCCCTTCCCTAGCTTCGTCCCCAAAACGTGGATGATGTCACGCTTCGCGATCTTTTCACGCAAGTCAGCTAACTCAGACAAATCAGTATGCGGAAGTAGATCACCCAGAACGAGAGTAGTGGTGCATTACCGTCTCGCATCAAGTCTCCAAAAATCTGGAACCCTTCGACCTGGCCGACAGCACCGTCGAAACGGTTCGTTTTAAACATCTTAATGATGTATTTTGGCCAGTCTTCGTTGTCCACGATGAACCCCTTCATGTCACCTAATGTAACACTTAGCTACGCAACCGCGACAGGGCACCATGCCACTCACTGTATTTCAAACAGGTAGCCAGCGCGTATGCAGCAAGTAGTGCGGTGGCCTTACGTCGCATCTGCCTGACAAACACGTCCGGTATGTTAATAGCACGGAGATAAGTGCGGATGGTCGCATCTGATGAAACATGAGTTCGTGTCTGTAGGTCATTGATATTAACCTCACTCTCGCAGAGATGCAAGAGCGTCATCGTAGCAGCGGTACGCTCCCGGACACTTCCCCTTTCAACGGCCATTTTCAGATCTCGAATGATCTTTTTCTGCGGATCGTTGAGTTCCTCTGCGTCTGATACGGAGGACGTCATATGGGTATATGTTTAAAACCAATGACGAACGTCACTCACCAAGCCAGAAGAGGTGAGACGAGGTCTGTTGCCCAGGCTCGACAGTGCGACCTCTGCCATCTGCTGAATCATGAAAAAGAGAACGAATGTCGAACACGTTATGCCTACTCGAGTCATCTAGGACCAGCCATATTTCAATAGCGCGGCGACCAGTGCTTCTGGATGGTAATGGAGGTACAAACGTGTGCCAGACACGAACCAAAGCGTTAAGACTCCAAAATGTCATGAGAAATGTAAGAAACATGGGCGAAGTGAAGGGATAGAGCCATAAGCAATAACTTATAGTAGTGGCACTATGGTGGTACAGCAAGGACACGCGGCTATCGTATGGTCATCATTTCTCCACCCACGTGACTGTGTCGTGCGAAACGGGGCTGTGCTCCGTCCGTCTGCCGTGCGTGTCTCTCAGTCGTGCGTCCGCGTCTACGCTCTCATCGATCGATCGCTATCCGCGATCCTTTCGCGACCTTCGTCTGTCTGCGGTACGCAGACCATGCTACTTTTTCTACCAGACGAAACGAGTGCGCTACAGTTCGCCCGACTGTCCGTCGTTCTCTCATTCAGTCGTTCGCCACCATCTTCACGGCACACGCGCTTCGCTCCTACAGTCGCCTTCCTCGCTCGCGACTCCTCTCCGGTGCAGAGCTCGGCAGATTGGTCATGCGCAGGGGCCGCGATCCGGGAGGCGAGCCGAGAAGCCTGGGAAGGGGTTGCCACCCAAGGGTCGTCGCCATCTACCACTGTCA
>JBBPJP010001158.1:0-10229 GCA_038088775.1 Boletus barrowsii
AGAGGATCGAGATGAGGGCATAGAATGGACCAGTGGTGCGAATATCGAAGTAAACTTTGACGAGAAGGAGTAAGGCGTAGAGAGAGAACATTGTGGGCTGTGGATTGCGATGTGGGAGCAATGGCTCGACCAAGGGCTTTTTATAGTGGGGAGGGCAAGGAATTGGGTAATATTTCGGCGATGTTCAGCGATATGAGATATTAGCTTGATTTGGCGAGGTGGGGCTGTCTAGGCTCGCCCAAGTTCGCCCAAGTTCGCCCAGGTTCGCCCAAGTTCGCCTAGGTTCGCCCAAGTTCGCCCCTGGCTATAGATTGACTTCCAGGCGATCAAAGGGCAGCTTGCACATGTTGACTTCAGTGTAGTTCTCACAACTGAGGAATAAATTAGAGAAGGCACTTGGTGACATGAGCAGGGCGCGCGGCGCAGAGGGGTGAGCTTTGTGAAAGTCCTGGATGGCATCTTTGGCATGCAATAGATTAGATCGGGGCTCCCACGTTCTATCCGTATCATCATAGCCCTTCCAATGCACGAGGTACTCCAGACGGCGTCCCTTATACCTCGAGTCAACGAGATAATCAACCTCATATTCATCGTCACAATCCTCGGTTACCAAAACTGGACCGGGGTGGAAAGTAGTTTGCCCTGGCAATCTCTCCTTATACGGTTTTAAACGTGAAACGTTAATTACTGGGTGGATCCTCATGGAAGAGGGCAGCTGAAGCTTTACGGCATTAGAGCCCATCAACTCGATTACTTCATATGGTCCGAGCCATTTCTCAGAGAGCTTCCGAGATGCTCGAGTAAGACGTAGATTGGACGTAGACAGCCACACTTTGTTCCCAATAGTGTAGGCTGGAGCTTCAGAGCGATGCTTATTGGCAGTGACCTTCATGCGGTCCTGTGCCTTGACAAGATTATCCTTAACCTCATCAAGAGTCTGTGTGACGTGTGACATAAAATCTTCGGCAGCCGGTGCCTTAGATGCGCGAGGTTCTACTCCCATTCTAGGGGTGTAGGACTTAGTGACTGCAAAAGGGGACTTGCCTGTTGCGGTCGCCTTTTTAGAGTTAATAGAGAACTGGGCTAGAGCGAGCCAGCTTGCCCAATCATCTTGTTTTTCCGATGTGAAGAGTCGGAGGAACTGCTGTACCTCACGATTCATGCGTTCCGTTTGACCATCAGTTTGTGGGTGGAACGAAGTGGATAATTTAGGTTTAATTCCGAGGGAGGCGCAGATATCTGCCATGACTTGGCTGGCAAATTGGGGTCCCCTGTCGGATGTGATAGTGGATGGAAGGCCATGATGCTTCCAGACGTTATTCATATACATCTTAGCAGTGTCCAGCGCTGTGGCTGTCTTGGTGCAGGGAATAAGTTCTACTTCCTTGGAGAACCTGTCCACCACGACGAGAATGGAATCATAGCCCTGCAAAAGGGGTAGATCCGTTGTGAAGTCGGCGGAGATGTGTTCCCATGGGTGATCCGGAATTGGGAGGGGGTTTAGTAAGCCCGCTGGGGCTTGGTTACCTCCCTTGAAGCGTTGACATCTATCGCATCTAGCGATGTATCCCTTTACAAATGTGGCTAGGCCAGGCCACCAATAACTGCGCTGCAGTAGTTCGAGTGTCTTGTCTGAACCGGCATGTCCGGCCATAGGGGTGTCGTGGTGCAACCTCACGACTTCCATGCGTAAGTCTCCGTGATCAGGCACGTACAGCCTGTGGAACTTGTCATACAAGAATCCATCTTCTTCCTCACATATCGCCCAATCTTTACATAAGTTGGCAATGTCTCCTTCCTTGAAGTGACATGAGGCATCATGTATGCGTTTAGTGATATTATCCCCTTCATCGGAGAGCAGGACCTGCGTCCTAATCTTCCCCGGGGTGATGACTAATACTCCTTTGTTGTCATCTTCGAGTCCTAGTGTGTGATCCTCTCGTCTAGAGAGGGCATCTGCCTTTCCCATTGTGGCGCCAGCCTTGTGGATCCATTTAAAGTTAAATCTAGATAAGTATTGCGCCCATCGGGCTTGCCGCCGATTGAGATCTTGGCGAGTCATATAGAATTGCAAATTGGCGTGATCATAAAATGCAGACATTCTTACCCGATCAAGTGCTTCCAAAATGTATGCTGAAGAATGACTCAGTCGCGAGCCATCATCCATATCAAGGCAAAAGGTATGCCTGTCTGCAGTGGTGACATGGATTGTGTACACTGAATTTCGCCGTGTCTTGCCTCCGTCGAAAGTGATCGTTAAGTGACGACATTGAGCAAGGTATTTTTTCACTGATAGACTGAGTTTTGCTGCCTCATTCGGAATTAGTTTTGATGTCAGCGTGGATGATGATGGCGGCTCATAACTGTTATTCAAGGTAGAAACCATTTGCTTGAACTCCTTCGAGTCGACAGTGGATGGTGGTATCCCGCAGCACACAATGTATTGCATGAGAGCGTAGTCAACCTTCTCTTTGAGCTCCCGTCGGCCTTCTCTAACGAATGGCTGAAATAGGTCCCTTTTGGGTGGTGGGCATGGGGGGTCTGTGACGGTGACAGCAGCACTGGTGGTAGAAGACTCTGAGTCGGGAACAATGGTGTCTGGACCTATTGCACTGTCCGACATTTGTGCAAGTGCAGCCTCACGTAGCGCAGTGGGTAGCCAGTTGCATTTTGAGACATGGGCAAGTATGCGCTGACGATTCCTTGGGTAGGCCCAGCTCATATGGCACCCCTGGCTTCCCATACACCGAATCCGGTCAACCTGCTTCTTCCCGTCACTGTAATCCTTCTTTCGGCAACGACGTGAAACCTTCACAAGGAGCGGTAGTATTTTCCCTCCACTCTTGCGACTATCCTCGATCTCTGGTACGTCCACATAGTCGGGGTCCTCGAAACTTTGAAGGATTTTGGTGTCAAGCTTGCTGATCCGCCGGGTAAGCCCATTACTTGCAGCTGAATTATTGGAAGCCACTGGCGTGTCTGGTTCGGTGCCAGGCACATTCGGAAGCTATTGCCGTGTAAGTGGTGAGTAAGTGTTCATGCAATTAGTGATGTCTCACTTACAGGACATCGAGCATTCTGATAAGCCTGAATTGCTGCTTCAATGAGGTCATCAAGCCATTTCAATAAGATCACAGAGCCCGAGAGCTGCATGAGATGACTCTCAAGGACGGTAACAACCTCAGTAAGGCCAGGACCCCTTTCTCTGAATACAACCGGACCATCTCGGCGGTGTCCCAACCGGATCTCTAGCTGTCGGTTGACCGCACCCTCAATCCCAAGGTCTTCCAAGTCCTCGTCATCAACATTGAAGAAGTTGAAACGATATGTGTTGTCAACCTCAGTGCGAAGGGGAATGGTGTCCGGAAGGCTTTCAAGATAGGCCCGGAGTTTATTGAGATTAGCAGTGGTTTGGCCGTCCATTGTAAGAACAGGTTGATGGGCTTTGGTGTCGAATTGGAGGAAACTCGTATCAAGTCAAAATTTTCTTGGTTGCACAACTCGTACTACTGTAGCTAAGTTCAAAGCACCTCGGGATCTTCGGGCTCGTGGGACCACATACTACATATATGACCTATTTAACCGTAATTTCCACCCACTGGGACACCTTGATGTCTTGACAGCGTGAAACACGGTAAATTACAGGTGTATATTAGGTATGGTAAATTTACACCGCCTACTTTTACCGAGCACTAATGCTGACCAGTTCACGTGGTACGACGTCCCAGGATCAGGAACACTCAAGATTCCTGACTGGCAATACTTTAATTCTCAAGGACTCTACGTCTTCGACTGCGTCATCATCCTTTTCAACACTCATTTTACGATGACTGACCAAGCCATCCTAACAAACTGCCGTCGTTACCGAATTCCCACCTTCATTGTTCGTTCGAAGGCTGACCAGCACATTCGCAACCTCATGAAGGAGATGGGGTATGATTCTGACGACGAGGGAAAGACAAAGGAGACGATGTACAAAGCTGCTCGCGAACAGTTCATCGCCGAGATGCATCGGAGTGTCAAGGAGAACTTGCAGGAGGCACAACTTCCTGAATGATGAGTCTACATTGTCTCTCACACGAGCGTACTGGGGATTGTTCAAGACAAGACCCCAAAAAGGACCATCGATGAACTCGAGTTGCTGAGGGACTTGCACAACGAAGGATACAAGAGTTGCAAGCACTCGTTCGGCATCCCAAATGGAGCTTACACCTCTGCTCAGAGTCTTTAAAGTTTGAATCTGCTCTGAGAACCTGGACTGTTTGACGTTCTACTTGTTTTCCATTTTCTTAGACAGTGTTATACTCCTGTGTCATCACAATTATGTAATAATTGGGCCTGATTGATTCAAGCATATCAATCACCAGGCTCCTTCACTCTGTCACTTTGAGTGTGAGGCGACATCCTAGTAGCATAGTGATGGATAAATTAAATTTGAGTGGCTATACACCAATTGAGACTCAGCCGAACTTTAAGCAACCTCACACTCTCAGAGACGGCTGCAAGAAAACATTGGTAAACAATGTCAGCCACAGTGGTTGCAGTGTTGGAATGCAAAAAAAAAAGACAGAACAAAGTTAGGGTTACATTTTTATGTCAGGGGCTTGAGGATATTGGAAGTAATTGTCACACCGGCTCCGAACCGGCAGCTGTGTTTTCTACATGGAGAGGCCTCATGGCACCAAGACCGGCAACTCATACCCCACTTCCTCATCAGTTAATATCCCCACATCCACCGAGATTCAAAAGCGCACACTCAAAATTTTTGGTGTACGGCCATGCCTTTGGCAGGTCAAGGTTGCAACAGCTATACTTCGTGGAGACAAGGATGTCATCTGCATGGCAGGCACGGGAATGGGGAAGACACTTACATTCTGGATACCCTTATTGTTCCAACCAGGTGGTATTCAGATTGTTGTGACTCCACTGAACTTGCTTGGCAAGCGAAACACGACATCATTGGAGAAAGCAGGCATTCGTGCCATCCCTATCTACTCAGAGACAGCTACACCTGCCAATTTTCGAGTGAGTAGCATGTGCTACCATACAAGAGCTGCTTTGGCTCACCGATCATGACATGAGGCCATTAAGGCACATGAATATAGGGTAATTGTCGTCAGCCCCAAGCAGATCATGAAGCCAAATGGTGAATTTGAGAAGCTGTTGAAAAACAGGTTGTTTGCTTCCCGGATCATCAGTATCATCATCGATGAGGCACATTGCCTCACTGAATGGGGGGACTTTAGGCCGGAGTACTGGGAGCTTGGACGACTTCACTACGTGCTTCCCTCTAGCATACCGCTGCTAGTTACCTCTGCGACGCTTACCAAAAATATTACCAACTTGTTGCATATCCCGGGCAACCGCAAATACGTTATTCGCCGCTCCAGCGACTGGCCTAACATCAAAATCGGGGTCCAAAAAATCAAATACTCGCTGAACAGTTTTGCAGACCTTACATTTTTGATCCCGACAGGATTCAAGGTCGGAGATCCTCCTCCTCCCAAGTTCTTGATATTTTTCGATGATATCGCTGATTCCATTAATGCAGCCACTGTACTCCGTCGTCGACTCCCACGTGAGCTCAAAGACAAGATTAAGTGGTTTAACGCCGATATGTCCACACCATTTAAGGAGGACGAACTCGAAAGGCTCGTTAGTGGAGACAGTTGGGGAATCTGCACAACAACGTCATTCAGAATGGTGAATATTGGTTATACCAGATGATTTCCATGTTAAGATCACTTACTTTGACGTAGGGAATGGATGTCTCTGATATTGAACTAGTGGTACAGTGGCGAGCGACTTGTATGCTGTCATCCCTTTGGCCGCGGAGCACGCAACAAGATGCTTTGTGGTACTGCACTGCTACTTGCCGAGAAAGAACACTTCGAGGATGAGCGAGCGGCCAAGGCAGCTAGAAAAGCACGACGAGAAGCAACGGGCAAACGAACAGCGAAGGAAGCCAACTTACCACGCTCGTCACGGCCGCGAAAGCGTGTTGCGCTATCTCTGGCCAATCAAGTCATTCGAGAGACTGTTGTTCCCGTCGCTGGCAGGAGTACCCGGCTTGACCCTGATGCAGACCTGTCAGATGGGGACGATGCAGATGACCACTGTGAAGAAGAGCTGTCGACTGGTGCCAGTGACGAGAATAAAACAGCGTTGGACTGCATGCAGAGTGGTACAGGGGTTGACGCGTTGATGGAAGTGATGTCACAGGCAAACCAAAGATTGAATGAGGGGGGGCGTGGGAGCAAGCGGAAAAGGAGGACCTTGGATCCTGGTGTGGAGTTCTTGATCAATGCGGAGAGTCGATGGTTGGGATGCTGAAGGAAAGTGTTTGAGGTTTACTTTGATAATGGTTCAGCCGGTGGGAAAATTCCATACAATCCACACTCAGTGACTGCGACTCAACTCTTTCACCCCCAGAGTCGGATCACCTTGAATGCGTCCCGAACAATAGTGAAGGTTGCACCCGCTGTCACGTCACAGAACCAACTATCTGCTGTGACCTCCATCATCCCACAGAATTCTCCTCGTACAACTCGGATGTCAGCACTACCCAGCGCAATCCAAGGCGCAGCCGCTTACCAAAGGAGATGAAAACCAAGTACGATCTCGCATTACAAGACGCTCTTGAAGACTGGCGAGATGCTAAAACTGCAGCGGTGTATGGATGGGCCTGTCTTAATGACCATGGACCTTCTCTGGTCATGCCAACGTTTATCCTCGATCGCATTGTGGACTACGGTCATCACCGCAAGCTGCAGTCCACACAAGACCTCAAGCGGGAGACAGGTTGGACGGATACAGATAAATTTGGAGATGAAATCATTGCTCTTGTCAAACAGCATGCCGCACCATGCTCATCACCCTTCGTTTCCACTCCTCTTCGAAACATGCCTAGTTTAAGTGGCATTGGCACTCTGAACGGGCGCGTGGACATGCCGTCCCCATCGACATCCAATCCCTCGCTTCCTCTGACCTATGTCAACCCCAAGCATGACGGCACCAAGCGCCGCATTGTCAGGTGTGGTGCTTGTGGCGAAGAAGGCCACAATGGTAAGCTGTCACGTATTTCCGTCAGTCCAACGACTCATTGTGGGAGTTTCAGCCCGCAATCGACGATGCAAAAAGTATTCCCTATGTGGTGGATCAAATAACAAAGAGAACGTGAGTGAACTTGATTGGAATCACTCTGTTATAGCAGTGTCTCATTCGATGTGGTTACATAGTCACTAGAGTAACTCTACCATGACGCCCTCCAAAGTTGCATGCATCTCATTCTCATCATTTACATTCTTGTGTTCCTCATACACTCCCGCTCCCCCTTGTTCTGCTTTCTCCATCATATCTCGGCCTTTGCCAGCTAGATCTTCAACTTCGTACCGGCTCTTTCTCCCTAACATTACAGTATGTGGCGAATTTGATGCGAGTCTTTCCTTGACGCTTTCGATCGTTTGCTTCATGTTTGGCCCTGCATGGGTTATTGTCGTATGGGTCAGACTAAAATTCTTTTGCACGAGTCCCTGTACATTCCGGTATATTTGAACAAGCGGGGACTCGAGGATGATTCGTTCAACCGTCCAATTCGGTCCCGTGCCGCCGTTTTTTACCTGATCACCTCCAAGTCAAATGGGATTGTGGCAAGGACTTGGTAAAGCTCACTTTTGTAAAGAGATTATTGAGCTCTACACACCAATCCACTGCCCGCCATTTCATTGCTTGGCCAGTGGGGTTCACGAGAATGTGATAACGAACTGCCTGCCTGTGACACAGGTAAGTCACCTCTCTTTGATCACTCTGATAAGCCGTGGGAATACTGACCGCAGACCAGCCGGATAGACGAAATGAGTGTTCACCAGAAAGTTCGTCAGGTGTGTAGCATATTTATGTTTCCCTGTGGCTTTCAGGATCGGTATCCAGCTGATTATACAGGTTTTGACACGGCTGACATCCCCACAGTTCATCGCATACGATAATTCCTCATAAATGAGGAAGTATCTATTGAGGAGCAACGCGTTTTCGAACTGTGCATCTCGCTCCTTTGCCAGTTTTCTCCGTATATGATGGAGTTGATGAGATGCCACGTGAACATAAGCATGTGCGATTTCGTTGGCCATTTCTTCCAGTTCTTCAAACAGTGGCTTCGAGGATGCAAACTTGACCAGAGAGGTAATGTGAGGGTACTTCTTCATAACATGTACCCTCCAACAATCCAAGCGTCAACAGATCCCTGCATAGCCAATCAATTGGTGCATCCGACAGAAATTCGGTTTTGTTGCAAAGATTCCGGTTTCCTTTGGGCGAAGTTGTGCAACGTCTCGCATCAGGCTTGTCTCATCGTCATGTGCAGCCAATGGGTAGAGAAAACAGCGCCACATTGCATCCGCACAGGCCATTTTTAGGTGAAACAAACCGGGGATGAAGACGACGTGTTGCATCCGGTGCCAGGGAGTTGACTCGATCGAGCGCCGTAACTGGGCGGTTTGGAGCCGCTTGCCCATCCCAAGGTCACCATGCACCAGGACGACATATTGTGAGAGGTCGGGCAAATCAGCTTCCATTTCCGATCGCGCAGACGGGCCAGTTATTCCACCTTGTTCCAATAGCTCGTTGATGGCTTGGATGTTTCCGCTGACTGTAGAGTTATTGATATCCATAGCTCTGGCAGCGAAAATTGGTGTCTTCGTGGCGGGGATCTGATCGACCAGCTCCGGCTCACTGATGCAGGACCTAAACTGATGAAAATACTCCGGCCCGTGGTTGCAAAGGTCCTGCAAAAACATCCACGCATTGAACTTGTCGTGTCGGGTAAGACTTGTAATATCTGGCACGGGATATGGGTGTAGATTGATGAGATTATGCCAGGTCAGCTTTTGGAGCAGGTGGAGCTCTGATGCCTGAGAATTGAGTGGTGATTTTATCCAGAGCTCATCTGAGCACTTCAGGTCTTCAACTGTGACTCCGTGAACGAGCGGAAATAGAAGCCCAGAGGTGAGGTGCTTCAGTGACTCAGTTGACTTTTCGACAGACGGGACTTCTGATTTTAGGTCGACGTCAAAATTGTCATATGCGTAGGACGCAAGTAAAGATTGTCCGAGGTCTTGCAAGGTGTTCTGAGACTCAGCAGACAGGGAGCGTATTGCAAGATTGATCGAATCTGTGGAGACAGAGATGCCAATGCGCGCAAGTACATCAATGACCTTGTATGGCGTGTGCGCGGATTGCAGAAAGAATCCGAGGAAACTCTGTAAGATGTTTGCCTTTTGATTCATTCCATGTACAATTAATGCAGTGACAACAGTTTTTTTCTAACGGACATTAGTATGGTAGCATCGCTAGATAAAATCAAACAAACCATTGTCACGATCGCAACGCGCTGCCTATCACGTTGATCTTTCATCGACAACCTACTGCTCTTCTCTTCCGCGAGACCGCTAATAAACCCTTCAAGATCTAACCCATCAACTTCGCACCAATAGTCTTCCGAGTCATCCAAAGATGGCGGTAGGTCATCCATCCCGCTTTCATGCAAACCTACCCTTGATATCCCCCCTAGCACATTATTTCCCAATCTCTCGCCACCGAGAAGCAGCCCGAGTAGTCTCCACCACTGTGGCACATTCAATAGTATGTCATCAGCCATTTCCTTCAGGCTGAATTCCTCCATTTTTTTAGTGGATGCTCGGGAAACACCTAGGTGCCAACCATTGATGTCCAATGCCAGAGTGCGAAGTTCTTGGTGGTACGTCTCCATAATGATGTCAAAGCTAAGTGCGGTGAGCTTATCGCGTGTCTCTGGGTGGCGTAGAAATGCTCAAGTGACATCTGAGCAGAGCTGCGTCAGATCGTGCCGATTGTATCAATGGTGATGGTGTTCATCGGTAAGCAGTGCTACAATGAATTCTGAGACTGATATACTACAGCGATCTAGTGCATCAAACACGATGTCGAGTGAAGGCATGTCACTGTAGTATCCTACCCAAATGCTCTCATGATGGTTGCCGGTTCGGAGCCGGTGTGACAATTACTTCCAATATCCTCAAGCCCCTGACATAAAAATGTAACCCTAACTTCGTTCTGCCTTTTTTTTTTGCATTCCGATGCTGCAACCACTGTGGCTGACATTGTTTACCAATGTTTTCTTGCAGCCGTCTCTGAGAGTGTGAGGTTGCTTAAAGTTCGGCTGAGTCTCAATTGGTGTATAGCCACTCAAATTTAAT
>JBBPJP010001159.1:0-10221 GCA_038088775.1 Boletus barrowsii
CTGGTAGCCAGGAGTCAGCGCTATATTTCATCCCACCAAGGCTAAGCGATGTTCCCACAGGTGGTTGCGGTGCGCTTCGCGCACCGCATTAGGGTTAGTTATTGCAACGGTTTTTGGAGTCACTGTATCTAGGTACCTTAGGTTAGGCTCACTAGACTCAGTGGTCACTAGAAATAACGCTGGTATTGTGTAGAACTAGCTTAAGGGGAAATACATGTGGGCGAAAGCGAGTCCTTATATATGGTAGGCCCCTTCTAAGTATGACTCGTATGCGCAGCATGCAAAGTCAGACTGAGTCATGAATATGACTCAATGCACAGCATAAGAGTCAGTAAAAGTCATAAGGAGTCATGACGAGTCATAATGCACAGTAAAAGGCTATGCTGCAGGCGATGAAGTCTGAATAAGGTGACTACGGCAGAATGGAAAGGAAGTCTAAATAGGGTATAGGCGGGGCGCTGTGTGAGACAAAGAGAGAAGAGATCGGGAAACATATCTGGTAGTGTGGAGGACAACTCTGCTACTGTATGAATACAATCGTGTATGATGTGCAGAGGACAACTCTGCTACGAATACAACATATAGTCAGAAGGAGAGAGCGAGACACAAGACGAGCGAATGGAAAGAAAAACTGTACCCCCTCTGTAGTCCGTAACATTACCCCCTTCCTATGGTCGAAGCACCTGTGAGACCCTATCAATCATTCTCCTCTCCCTTGTTGACTTTGTAGTCGGTGGGGTCGTAGTCATCAAGGGGATTGTGACAAAGAGGACAGAAGTCATCCAAGTGTCCCAATTCTCCACAGAGCAGGCAGTGGCAGCGAGGGCAGAAGGCCTGGATGTGGCCAGGAGCGGTGGTGTGGCAGAAAGGGCACTCGTAGTGAGGGCAATCTGTGCGAAGATGACCTCATTGGTTGCAAGAGAAGGAACGACTGAGGATGGGATGGGAGGGGTGCGCTGAGGTGGAGGGGAGAGATGGGAGAGCGTCTATGTCGATGGGTTGGGTGGCCAACCCTGGTGATGGCGAGGGCATTGCCACAAAGTCCTTGTTATAGCAACCAGTGGTGGGGAGCAGAGTTGCCTGTCTCTGCTTTCCTCTATTTCCCTGAGAATGTTGGCCCACAGCTCGTGCTGCGGAGCTGGATAGTCTGAATGAAAGAGTTCCACCATGCCGTTTGAAGTTACGAGGATGGCAGGAGGGAGTTGGAGTGGAGGGGTGTTCTTGAGCGGGAAATACATAGTCGGGTTCAGGAGTGGGTGTCCCTCGTCCGAGGAGGGGTATAGTTGTGAGGAAAGTGAGGACCTCAGGGTTGTTGGCGGGGAGTGAGGAGAGAGGTCAGGGAACAGGGCTTGTGCTAGCTCCTCCAGCAGTGTCAACACTTCCAGCTCTGGAAGGTGTGTGAGCTGCAGGAGCCGGTGGAGGTGGAACAGGGATTGGGACAGAGGATGAGGAGTTGGGGGTCGAGGAAGATCCTGGGGAATCAGGGGTGACGGTGGAGTCATTGTCCCAGATGGGATTTTGAAGATTGCGGGCCCAGATATCTCGGTCCCAGGCATTATCAGGACTATTGTCCAGGTAGTAAGCTCTAAGGTTAGAGGGTAGTGTATTGACGAGGGGGCGCAGAATGTGCAAGTACAAGGGAGCGGGGAGTGCGAGAATGACATTGGCGAATCCGTGGTCATGGAGGGCATCCAGGATAGCGTCTCAGGAGGAGTGGATGGCCTGTTCCATGGCAGCGGCATAGATGGGCAAAGCCCCATCTGGGAATAGTTGGGTGTGTAGAGTCCGTCCGGTGGCATACATGTGAAAAATAAGTCCCAGAGATTGGAGTACCGGGTTGTCATGGTAGAGAGGGAGCGATGGGATGGCATGAGAGGTGGCGGGGTTCTCAAGGACGGAAGCATATAGGATACATCTAGTTTGGTCTGGGAGTCTGTGGATGTGGATGGGTAGTTGGTGGGGAATGACATTCAAGGTGGACGAGGACATGGACAGGTGTGGTAATGGCAAGGTTAGAGGAGCAGGGGCTCAACTCGAAGATGGGTGATGGTACAAGAGTTTATGGAGGGAAGGCGACAGGATCCCTGGCCTTATATTCTGTTAAGAGGTCCACAGCATGTCCTAAATTGGACTCTGGTTCCCAAGTGTTTTCGGAGGACGGGTATCCTTTCCATGAAATGAGATAGTGGTGTTTGCGGGCGGAGCCCCGATGGGCTAAGATCTGTTCAATTTCAAATTCTTCTTCGCCGTCTATTATGTCCGGCAGAAGCAGGATGAAGTTTGGTCTGTGTTCAGCGGTTTCCCGATAGGGAGTCAAAAGCGATGTGTGGAAGGTGTTGTGGATTTTCCATGTCTTGGGCAAGCGGAGTTTGTATGAAACAGGTAATATTATCTGTGAGATTTCAAATCATCCTTCCCATTGGGGAGCGAGTTTGTGAGAGGGGTAGCGGAGTCTCAGGTTGCAGCCCTTGAGCCACACCTTATCTCTGACTTTCCATGGTTTGAACTTTGAAGTTACGTGTTTGCGCATATAGTGCTGGGCTTTTTTGTGGGTGGTGGTGGCTTCCTTGCAAGCCTCCTTGAGGTCGCCAAGGCATTTTTCTAAGGCGGGGAGGAAGGTGGTGGTTCCTAAAGATGGATATGCCCTCGGCTCATATCCCATCATCAAGCTAAATGGAGTCTTTCCCGTTATGGAATGGACAGAGGAGTTGTGACAATACTCTGCCATTGGTAGTAGGTCCGACCATTGGGTGGCATCTCCTTGGCAGAAGATCCGAAGATAGTTTCCAGTTCTTGATTTACCCGTTCTGTCTCTCTGTCAGTCTGTGGGTGGTAGGTGGAGGAGAGGAGTGGATCATAATCTAAGAGCATGGCCAGTTCTAGAGCAAAGGCTGAGGCAAACTGCGGACCACAGTCCGAGATAACCTTATCATGGAGTCCAAAGCGGGGAAAGACTTTTTCAAAGAAGAGCTGCACAACACCCTCGGTGTCTGCACTCTTGTAAGTTGGGGTGAAAATTACCCCCTTTGTAAGACCATGGTCGACCATGACCATAATCGAGTCAAAACCGTGCGACGGTGGCAGGTCCGTTATGAGATCAACCAACAAACATTGGAAGGGGCAAGTAGAAGCGACCGGGAGGGGGGTGAGCAGTGGAATGGTGGGGTGAGTGTTGACTTTGTTAGCCTGGCAGACGGCGCAGCCTTGGACGAAGCGGTGCACGAAAGCGATGAGTCCAGGCCACCAATAGTCACACTGTACCTGATTAACGGTTTGGTAATAACTGCCATGACTGCCCGCAGGAGAGTCATGGATTATGTGAAGGAGGTCGTTCCAGTGGGCTTTGGGTACGTAGGTCCGATCCTTGAAATAAAGTATTCCATCATCAAATTGCCAGTCGTGAATGGAAGAACGAGGGATTCCCGAGGTACCCTCATGCAGTTGATGGAGCTGGTTGATGATGAAGTTGTCATGGGTGGATGACTGCTCGATAGCAGTCCGGAGGTCAGTGTTGATTCTTTTTAGGAAGAGCTCTCCCAGAAGTAGGGTAACTTCAGCGTTATTGTCTGAAGTATCCAGGGCTTCCTTCCACAACAGAGCATCAGCTGGACCCATATTGGTCCTGGGTGTGTGTTGGAACAGGAGGTCATGGTCCTGTAGCATCAATAGCCACCTAGCCTGCTGCCTAGATAGCTTCCTTGGATCCTTAAAATAGCACAGATTCTTGTGGTCTGTGAGCACAGTGATAGGCCGGTCAGTTCCGGTGAGGTAATGTTGCCATTCTTCTAGCACACATATAACCGCTAGAAGTTCTCTGTCATAGATGTCGTAGTTGCGTTCTGCCGGTGAGAATGTTTGGGATATGTAGCAGCAAGGGTGTAGATCACCGTTGGTGTCCTTCTGCATCAGCATGCCTCCTGTCACAGTTAGTGAGGCATCTGTCATAACAACAAACAGTTTCAATGTATCCAGCATTGTGAGTATGGGTTTGGAGGTGAAGGCCTGATGGAGGAAGTCAATCGCCTGTTGTTGCTTGTGCGTCCATGACCACGGCTGCCCTTTCTTTGTCAAATCCAGTCATCAGCAAATTTGCAAAAGTCTAATTTTGACTTATCACAGCTAATCCAACTTAATTTTTTCACCAGGCATGGCAAAAATATGGCAAGCTGAGTTAGACTGCCAAGTCGATTAGACAGCTTCCATGGTATTTGCTAGAGATGCTTATTCGACTTTCGTGTCTTGCATGACTCAAAACAACTTGACATCATCATAGCACAAAAAAAAACCGAAAAATCATTGGCAACACTAAATACGGAGAAACGACTAAAATATAATGTGTAAACATGTTCAATGGGTCAACAGAGATTATACTAGGATCCATGTGATACTAGATGGCGAGCAGTCTGTTGCTGGGAATACAATCATGAACAGTCAAGCATGTCTGATATATGTGACTCACAATCAATGAAAATCAAAAAGGTCATTGTAGTCGCTGTCTTCATCAGTGGCTGTGTCCATTGTTGTGGTTGTGGTCGGTGTAACTTTCTTCACGTACTTCTGAGTTTCACTGACGATAATTGAGAAATTGTCATCGCTTATTCTACTGATCGGCTCGAGATATTCACGGGTCGTGTCACCCCAGATGGTTTCATTGAACTCAAATTTTGGCCCTTTCTCCACTGACGCAGACCAAACAATACCTTGCTTGGTCTCCATCTGGGGGAATGAGATGTTGCTGTCAGCAACCAGTGTGAGGACTCGGAAGACCTTCAAGTTTGACGACTTAGACAGTAACTAATGATAGAAAGCAAGCTTACTGCAGCGCAAGTGCTGTGCAAGGACCATGGTATCCATCCTCTAGTGCAGGGACTTCCACTCAACCTTGGATGTAGTTGAAGTGGGCAGCAAATGTTTGCAGGACAAGTGGGGACCTCCATAGCCCAGTCCACTTGTTCTTATCATTGCCATTGTTTGTTGCGAAGAGAAATTGTTTTTTCTTCTTCATGTCAGCTGCGAACATAGCTCACATCTCAGGGTCTAGGAAGATCACATCTTCGGCAAAAAAAGCAGTGATGGCTGCAACCGCTGCAGCAGCAAATCCTCCACACCAGTTGTTGAGATTCTGCTTTGCCTAGTGCAAAGTGTTTTGCATAGTAAGAAATTAGAGTGGAAAGGACATACAATGCTATAGACAGGCCCATTGGCGACAATGGTGTGCTTGATTTTCCCATCATAGACCATGTCCCAGATTATTTGAAGGATGGACAAATACTTCTCAGCATTGATCACCCAAGGGTTGTCATATCTGCCAGTAAAGTGAGTGAGGGCAGAAACAAAGAGGCATCTCCACATGTTGTTGGTGCCACTTCCTGACTGCTGTGATAGGCCTGATTTCTTGGCCTGTTTGGAAACTGAGTGGTCTTCTACATCTGGCTGTGGAGCACGGTTAGCATAGACAACGGTGTTTGAGGGGAACACACCTCTGCTTCGTTAGCCTGCATCATCTTTCTTTTGGAGCGAGGAGCACAAGTTGATCCATTTTCCTTTTTCTGGTATGCGACAGAAGCTGGTTTTGGCAGGGGTGGGAGTTTGCATTCGTGCTGACAATCTCCATGACCTGCTATGGAAAGTGTAAGCATTTATCCATAGCAGCTAAATAATAAGTTTACCATGTGTGATGTTTCTCGTGTAACGGGAGCACGAGCCCAGGGAGCATCGGAGAGTAACTTGCGCTCCGCTTCATCATCACCATTGATGTAGTCCACCACTGGATCTTCAGATATGGTGCTGGGAGCGGGGGTGGAGGTATAGTTGGTGGAAGCCGGGGTAATGTGGGGAGCCTTCCTGCCTGTGGTAGTAGATGTCGACCTTGCATAGTGGGAGCTTGCTGAGTGCTGAGAGAGAATGCTGTGCAGGGACTTTGATGATGCTAGCTTCTCAGCCCAGTCAGTTATTCCCACAAACTCATCCTTTGCAGCTTGACTACTTTGACGGTAGTAGTAATCAATGGAGTCCCAGTAGAAGAGAATCATTTCGGTGAGTACAAGCATGGGTGAAGGACGGAACAATGACTGACACCTGCAGATTTCCTTTCTTGGGTGGTTTGTCTGTTTCAGCCTTATCACCAGGCTGACACTGACCACCATTACCAGTACCCTCAACCTGGGCCATGCCTCATGTAGCCTGGACAGCTTGCCGCATGTGAGTCTTCTCAGCCCATGTCCTCTTTGCTGCCTTTCTGATGGGTTTCCCATTGTTCTCTTCCTCGCTGTCATTGTCGTCAGGTCTGACCATGTCCACGTCCTCATCCTTGACTTTGTGTGCCTCTTCCTCCTCACCCTCAACCCCTTCACTCATATCTTCACCAGATACTTCTGAGTCTGACTGAGGATTCGTCAGTTCTATTGGGTCAACACAGGGCAGACAAGGATGTGGTCTAGGAGCATTCGCAGTGATGTCCTTCTCTGCTTGCCTGTTCTGGTCGACAATCTTAGTGATTCACTTGATGGCCCGTTTTTGAGTGGTGGCCTGCTCTTGTCAGGCTTGTTCGGCTTGAGTGTTGTCTGCTTGCTTCTGTTCAGTGGTACATCGTTTTTGCATTGTATCCAGGACAACCTGACCCAGGCGCTGACTAGCATTCTTCGCACATGTTGTAGGGCGTGCCATGTATCAAGTATGGAAGCAGGTGAGTGAGGGTAGTCCTTTGGGCAAAGCAAGAAAAAAACAAAGTCTGACTTATGTAGACCGACACGGCAGCATATATCTATTGCTCATTACCTGAGTAAGTTGTTATATTCATCCTTCCTACCCTGATATTTACCTAAATCTTAGTCCTTGCCAGTTATTTCTCCCTTTCAAGACAAGTACCACTCACAAAGCCGAACAATGCCTCCCCTTCACTCGCTCCTCACCCTCAGTTCCCAATAATCACCACCGCTTGCTCGCTGCTCATCGCATCCCCTGTACCTATGCAGGTTGTCGGCATTGGTTCAAATCAGTTCCTGGTCTCAAACACCATCAATCAGTGGCCCACAGCTACTCATTTGACTTGTCAGCAACATCTCTCCACACAACATTCACTGCCTGTCCAACCCAACCAGCCCCTGGAATCCTTCATGACTACCACGAGCATCTTACAGGTAATGTGACACATCTTCCTAAGCCAGACCATGACTAACATTAACCTAGCAGATGTTTGTGACTCAAACAGAGTAACAGTTGACCCAAAGACTCCTCCATCCCCCCCTTCAGACAAACATCCAGATGATTGGACACTGTATGAATCATGTTTGCAATTCAAGATGGCCGAATTCCTTTTCAGGTCAGTGGAGATGTCATCGGGTCACATCGACACTTTATGCAATTTATGGGGGTGCTCCCTACCAATGAATGATGCCCACCAAGCCAGCAAGCCCCCCTTCATCGACCACAAGCACCTGTACAGCACAATTGATGCTACTCTACTTGGAGATGTTGGGTGGGAGAGTTTTCAGCTCTGGTATAGTGATGAGCGCCCAGCTGAGAATCTCCCTCCTTGGATGGACCAATCATATGAATTTTGGTACCGCCTGGCTTATTCATTGGTCGCCAGCATGTTATCAAACACAGATTTTGATGGCGAGTTTGATTATGTGCCCTACCGTGACTTTACGAGCAACAATCATCAACGCTGTTACAAGAATTTCATGTTGGATGACTGGGCATGGACGCAGGCCATAAGTCACTATTTACTATTATTCTACATAGATCTAAAGTGGGAATAGGATCAAATAGAGGTGGATCCATTGAACAAAGGTGCCACCTTTGTCCCAATTATACTTGGCAGTGACAAGACAACAGTGACCATTGCCACGGGTCAGGCTGACTACTGGCCAGTCTATTTATCTGTTGGAAACATTCACAACAATGTCCACCGTGCCCACCGCCAGGGTGTTGAACTCCTTGCATTTCTGGCAGTTCCCAAAGGTATACTCTTGTGCTTGTCTCTACAGTTTATACTTACACTCACTACAGTGGCAAAGAAATATATGGATGATCACCTTTTTCACCACTTCAAGAAACAACTATTCCATGCTGCTATGTCTCAAATACTGTCATCTCTCCAGTCCGGCATGTCGACACCTCAAGTTATGAAATGTCCTGACCGCCATTTCTGCTGCATCATTTTTGGACTCAGACCATACATCACAGATTACCCCGAGCAAGTCCTGCTCGCTGGTATTGTTCAGGGCTGGTGTGGAAGGTGATAAATTTGCTGCTGCAGGATTGTTATGGTCTATGAAGGGGGTACTCATTTTTCTTTACTTTGTTCTCATTCACTCATCACAGACTCATTCTTGTAACGCACAGCATAGTAGTGATGAAGCGTGCTGCGATACGGGTTGAAGAATGTAGGATGAAAGAGCGAAGAGGGACGAGGATCTCTAAGGTCTGAGGCCTATCTTCGAGACGATGCGAAGACTCGGCGGGTCTCTTCTATCTAGGTACCTGAAGAGGCTCACTAGACTCGAAGGTCACTAGAATAACACTATATTGCGTAGAACTAGCTTAAGGGAAAATACAGGCGAGAAGTACGAGACTATATATACGGTAGGCCCCTGGTCCGTGCGAGGTAAGTATGCGCAGCATGCGCAGTAAAGCGTAGTCCGCAGTGGCTGCGGATGAATATGAAATAAGGATTGCGCAGTAAGGCGCAGTCCGCAGTAAGTGAATATGAAATAAGAGATGCGCAGTAAGGCACAGTCCGCAGCGAGAAGTCTGAATGAACGACTGCAGACGGAGGCGGAATGAAAGACTAAATGGGTATGGGCGGGGCGCCGTGTGAGACATAAAGAGAAGTAGATCGAGAGAACATATCTGGTAAGGTGGAGGACGACTCCACTACGAATACAACCACATAGGGTGACAAGAGAGCGAGACTAGGAAAGGCGAGCGAAAGAGTTAAAGAAAAATGAGGAAAAATGACTACCCCCTTCATAGACCGTAACAATTCTCTATCACCGTACATGGTTGTATTTGTAGTGGAGTCATCCTCCACATTACCAGATACATTCTCTCGATCCATTTCCCTTTATGTCTCACACGGCACCCTGCCGATACCTTTACTTAGTCTTTCTTTCCGTCTCCGTCCACAGTCACTTCTTCAGACTTCTCACTGCGGACTGCGCTTTACTGCACATCACTTATATTTCATATTCGTCCGCAGTCTTCTTCAGACTTCTTACTGTGGACTACGCTTTACTGCGCATGCTGCGCACCGCAGTATTCTGACTCGTTATGCTGTGCATACTTATCTCGCACGGACCAGGGGCCTACCGTATATATAGTCTCATACTTCTCGCCTGTATTTTCCCTTAAGCTAGTTCTACGCAATATAGCGTTATTCTAGTGACCTTCGAGTCTAGTGAGCCTCTTCAGGTACCTAGATAGAAGAGACCTGTCGAGTCTTCACATTGTCTTGAAGATAGACCTCCATCCTCAGAGATCCTTGTCCCTCGTCACTCTTTCATCCTATGTTCTTCGCCCCGTATTGCAGCACACCTCATCACCCCTATGCTGTGTGTTACAAAAGAACTAGCTTTTCCCCTTGTCCCTACTTTCACGTAGAGGACATACCCCCCATCCATCATATCTCGACCCGGCAGATTCAGAGCACCCTCCGACTCCCCACCTCCCACCATGTCTACTCCACGCTCCTCCCCACTTCCTAGAATCCACCGTCTTCCCGACGACCACCCTTTCCACCTTACTCTCCCGGATTGATTCTCTTCCTCTGAGAGACTCTCCGAGTATCATGAATGTCAACGGGTTCTCACTGAAATCAACCAAAGCCAAGGTTGGAACACCGACGCCCTTCCCTCTGTCTCTGAATTAGCTGCCATCCCCCCTGTCCCTCTTCTTACCGCACCCGACTCTCCAATCATTCCTGACGAGGAACCCTCTGTCGTATACCATGACCCTGACCCGGAACTGACCAGCCCACAGGATATTGACATTGACCCAGCTCCAGAAGACGATATGGTATCAGAAATAAAGGCCGGCCTTCCCGAGGACTTTTCTGGGGAGGCAGAGGATGCCAACAGATGGCTCCTATCGATGAACACCTACTTCTTAATCAACGACAAGCTTTTCTCCGAGACCACTAAGTCCCTCACTTTTCTTAACAAGATTAGCAAGGGCCGGGGAAAGACTTTCGCAGAAGGATGGCTGATGAAATTGGCA
>JBBPJP010001160.1:0-10221 GCA_038088775.1 Boletus barrowsii
CCGACTCGCCTTGTTTTCAGCTAGCGACTTTCTTTCGAGTCATTTCGAGTCATGGAGAATCTAGTTCGCAATACCCTACTGATCAGGCCTCAGGACTTATATTGAATAGTAGGTTTATTGTTCGGATACTACTAAAAGCACAGATAGTAAGTGTTTATCTTGTTATCGTTATCTCGAACGCTTCGTCATCCGATTCTCCGATAGGTTCACAGTCCTTTTGCTAACCAAAGACACCGAAGTCCACGGTATTCTTCAAAGCTCGAATATGAGCCCAAGACATCATCTGATCGAGCGGGAGAGGGAGATTTTAGGATTCAGAGGAAGTCTCCATACTGCGGACCGTTCGCTCGATAGGATACATAGCGAACTCTGGTGGCCCAGTAGTCTTCGAACCTCCAAACTGGGATGTACCAAAGTGAGTACGGTGTGCGGTTTCACGTAGATTGAGCACTAGGCGCGATGCCTGCCGGAGGGATCATTAGCGAAATATAAGTTGGGATGAATTTTACTTACCGTCAAAGAATATATAGCAATTAGCCACCTATATTATGATATTATTATCCAGTGAGGTCGAAATCACAAATATTTAGCTAGTGAGTACCTACTGATTGGCTATATCTGCAACGAGACCACGGCCAGTCTCAAGGAGAATGACTGTGACGAATAGGATAGCTGGGTTCAGATGTAATTAACTTGGGTTTCAAACATTTTGACGAGTGGACTCACTAATCATCCTAGCAATAGAAAAAACGTAAACACCTCAGGAACGATGGGAGTAGATATGCCGTCACATACAAGCAATAGTACAGCGCTCCATCACGCACCATTGACACAATAAGCGGAGAGATGTGTCTGGTGCCCCCGGGCCTTAGCGGGTGTTGAATGGTGAGTCCTTCAGAGCGGACCTTTGCGACTGTCATAACGAAGAACGATGCTATCAATGGATGAGTTATGGACGATATGGTTGAATTCGCACAGTGTGCTTACTGGCTACCACCATACATGGGACCCTGATGAGAGATAAACAAGATCAGTGTCATGAATACGCATGGCGTAATCTTCGAAATTTACCAAGAGAACAGCGCAATCTTCACATTGACGGCAGACGCAAAGCAGCCAGCCAGCGGAATCCCCTCGGGAATGGTGAATACTGTCCTATACGTCTCAATACCTAGTGTTATGGTGGCGTAAAGTTCAAACTGCAAATGAGTGTTCAATAAGCATCACCGAAGCAAATGCCTCCAGGACTGACCGCAAATTCACCTATAGCGAAAATAACTCAGTTCTTTTGAAGGTGAGAGTCGACATTGAGTACACGTACAGATGAGCAGTGTGACGAAGATGGCCAATACTGCAGGTACAGCACGTTTGGAGTTCATGTAAGCGAAATCTGTATATACACTGTCATCTCCCTTACCTGTGCGGCTCCTATACATCGCGTACAGACGCATAATGAGGATGATGTTCACAACGGTGGTGAAAAAGATGTCTCCAGCCCTACATTTTAATGAACATCTATAGTAAGTGCAGTCGGACAAACCTACAGTATGTCGTACAAAAACCAGCCTCTGCAGCTGATACGGCGAAGTTAGCGGTGACATTTATTGTACGCGAATGCGAACATACAACTATAAACCATGTTAGCAGTCGTCCAGCGAAATGCCAGAATTTTAATGTACCTCAGCGGAGAGACCAATTGTTGTGGACACTACGAAGAAGTCAGACAGAGTCGGTGAAATATTGCTGTCTAAGCACACCTGCGAAAGAAGCACTATCACATGCAGGATCACAAAAGATTAACTAAAATCATCGTAGTGAGTATCACGTCTTTTACTTACATGATGAAACATAGGCCATAATATCTCCCGAAAATGAAAAGGGCCTTAGATATAGACCACCTGGCCCTGATGTAGCAGGGAAAGTTGAAGCCATGTGAAATCCCCTGTAAGGGAGTAAGTGGAAGGACGTACTTCCAAATATACTCGACCTGCAGCACGAGCATGAGTAATTATTCGGTTTCCGAACTACCTTGTTTCCAACTGACCTCTTTGTCGAAGTTGAACACAATCTCGTATACCAAAATGCAAATTGTTGACACTGTAAAATGGTTTGGTTTTCAGTGTGGCAAATTCGACAGCTTCGGCCATAGCGCACTCACTGGCAATATAGTTGTTAGTGAGATTCTGTCCGATCTCCGCTACCAATTGTGCTACTTCCTGTTCGATCTCGGATGGTGATTCAGTAGACATACTAGGATACTGAAAGTTTGATGGTACGATGAATCAAATGGGTGAATCGGACATAGTCGTTAAGTATCAATAGGCTTGCAGCGGCCCCTGGTGTTCACACTGCTTTCAGTTCAATCAGGACTGGGCTCGTTATTGTCCGTACCGGTCAGCGCCGGCCGCTGACAGTGTGATGATCAACCCGGGATACTAACAAACCTCGTGTGATCTGGCATGGGAGAATGTCGGGGCACAAACACCCGGGCCGTGCTGGCCTCACCTGCTACTCACTGTGAGTAACAATCAAAACTAGATATTAGCTGCTGAACTTGTTCTTCGGTTTCTCTCACGGCTGTGCTTCCTGGCATCATGTGGTCGAATACCACCCCATATGCTCCTGACGGGCCCCTGCCAACTGGCAAGTCTCGAGTGTTTAGCCTAGGGCACTGCCAGACTGTGACTTGTCCGACAGAGAAAGCTATGCTGTACAGCACATTTCGCAATGGTTCTAAATTTTCATTGCGTTACCGTACAAATCATGATGGGAACTTCGGTGGATGGGCCAGGATGGCCAGATGATGTTCATTGTTGATTCGTTTTAGCATGAGCGTCACAACTTGAAGGTAGCAGACAGGAATGGGAGAATCAAGATAGCATAGAATTATCAACTCACATTTGAGTCAAAGAAGGTCTCCTCTCCTGTAATCACATTTCCGACGGTCGCGGACACGTGACATGGCTAGCAAATATAACCCTAACCACTCTCAGATATTGCTGTGTCACATCATTTATCCATGATCCATCTGCCACATCAAACTGAAATTCAAAGGCGGCCGAATCTCACTGGAACAATGTTCTGTTCCAGACGGGCTGTGTGCATCATTGGGCTGAGTTCACTGTTCTCGAAAGCTTTTACTTATGTTTCCGATGCTATTGGATTCAGCAGCCTCTAGCTTTGTGGGACACGCATAAATAGTCAAGTCTCAGAGTATCGTGAACTACCGTGACGTCGCAATGGGCTCTTCCATCGTATACGACCACATCTACAGTCGAAGAGAACAAATGTTCTCAAACTTTGCACTGGCAGGTAGGGAATAAAAGTCAATCACGACGGTTCCGGATGCCCCGTCTCAAAGTTGTTTTCAGCATCGATTTTCTATCCGTTGTCCTTGCCAAAGTCCATTTTCAGCCCACGGCTGGCAAAAGGGTGTTCCTCCTACGGCACTTTCCACTTCTCGAGGGTTTACAAGGGCGATAGCTTACCCGTTGCAATGACTCGCCATCAACACGTTTTGTTCAGTCACCTTAACCTGAGGCCCAAGAAAACAGTTCTAGCTCTGTCCTGTGGCAATGGCCTTATCTCTCGGCAGCTCGTGGAATTCTCTGATGTTAACGTTGTTGGAATCGACACGGATGTCCGTCTGGTCAGTGATACTCATCGTTGCATAGTTTGACTAGTTTGACGCTCGGGTAGATCTCAAGCGCAAAAATTGCCGCTGAAAAGGCAGGTCTTGCCGATCGTCTCACATATCATCATGGTTCGTGTTCACTCGTTACACATACACTCTTCAGGCTGAGGGTTTCTAATACTGCCAGCCCGAGACATATGCGAAGCACTCAAAGAATTTCCTGACTGCTCGTTCGATGCCGTCTTTGCTATTGAACTTGGATACGTGAGTCAAAGGCGAACCCCTTCGTGACAAGATTTAACCTGCTACTCCAGCGAACCACTTCGCTCATGACGCTCTATAAACATATTGAAAGACTGATCAAGCCCACAGGTAGAGTACGAAATATGAGCTTCACGCAATCACCCAGGCTGATGTCATATATCTAGTTTGCAGTTTATGAATGGTGCTTCACGGACGCAATGACTCCGGCTAACACGGAGCATGTTGAAGCGGCCCAACTCCTCTTGCGTAGTTTCCCGAAGGTGGCTCAGATTGATTCGATCAGGACCATTGCGGATCTTGTGTCAATCGTCAGAGCAGCAGGTCTTGTGAACGTAGCAGCCACCGATCTTGCGCTTTGTCATAAAGACATACCATGGTACCATCCTCTCGAAAACCGTCACGAATCTCGAATAGATTCGCCACTTTCGCTTAGCTGGTGGTACGGCCAACTGTCCATAACGGCATTGTTGACTGCAGGACGTTTAAGGGTACGTTTGTGCAAGCTCTCGTGTCCTCTAGATTCATTTTATCATTTAAGTAGATATTCAGCCCGATGGTGCTGGTAACGGGCGAGAAGGGGAAGCGTCTGTAAGAGATGATGTGCTCATGGCTCTAGCGGCAGATTGACCTCATCATCGTACCCGACCAACCATCGAAAATGCAATATGTAACAGTCAATCCTGGTATATATCGCAGATGAAGGGGCGATCACCCTTGTTCGATTCTTTGGTCTGCCAAATGCCAGGTATTGCGAGTCAATTCACAGAACTTACTTCCTTTTCCTTTTTAAGATAGAGTCGTAGGTCTCAGATGATAGAGAGTGGATCGTGGGGGAAGGTAAGGGGGAATGGCAACTTCAGAGTGTCCTGAAATGGCTCGTCAAATATACACAGGACCAGTGACCATCCATAATACTCAAAGCATTTCACCATTCACCTGCGTCGCACAAATCGGAGACCATAATCCTTGATACACGATGTCATATCAGATACGTCCGAAAAACACGCACCCCTCATCTCTCCGCCCACCAGTCACGCAGTAGATGCGCAAGGAAACACACATCTTCGGTCGACATGCACTTGCGGTCGATTATCGGATACAAGAACGGGTTACCTGAGGTTGGATGGCCGGGAGTCACGTCAGTCAATGCCAGCGATAGATTCACAGGGAGCGCGTGCGCTGTCATACGTACCAAAGCTGAACCCGGTCAAGCACCCAACACCTTTTGTTTCCGGGCTTGATTTTGCTTCAATGGGTGATCACATTGCGCAACCAGACTAAGGGCAACTTATGTGAGTGGTTTTTTTCACGAATAACATCCGTGGTTCATTGATATCGGACACGTCGAGGACTACATCCCCCTCTTGCTAGCCTTGTGGAGGACGATCCGTACAGCAGCTTCAATGATCCACAAAGGCTTCAGAAGGCGTCGTTCATAGACCTCGTCGGGTGACTCGCGGAACATTTGAATGGCCTCGTAGCTGAACGCCGCGAGTATCTTGTCAAGTTCCCGGAAATCTTCGTAAAGCTGGAAATTTAGACCTACTAGTAGGGAATTACACGGCCCGGAGTACGGCGGTATCTGATGGGTATCGCGGACTCGCGGTGAGGATAGCATCACGACCGCTACCCTATTGTTGCATTTGCAGTCTGCCTTCAAGCGATCAGCCCGGGACACGGATATGTAATAGATATCAGACCCTGTGAAGCTCCGAGTCGGAGAGACTATTACAATTTCTCCTGCTCAATCGGAAGGAGAGGATTATGTAAAGCACATCTTCCTATTTTTGTGCATCTTGAAGCTACAGAAACCAGTGCAGTTTGGCTCCTGCAGTTTGGCTCTTGCAGTTCGTGTCCGCGATAGCTAGAGTGCTCCGGTGCGCATTATTTCTGGATAGGCACCAACCTTCTGGTCTTGTGCTGGCAAAAAGCATGTCAGAGAACGTTGGGCGTCTCGCAGTCCGAGATGAACATCGATAGAGATGGTAATCACCGCAGCATCTGCATCAATTGTCGCCTCCGCCTCGGACCGGACCTGGCGTGCACATGCGACTGGTGCACAATCTCTGCTCAATCAGAGAAATATCAGACTCATCCCCGCGAGACAGTTCCTGAGATGGTCTTAGTCACAGATTCAAGCTCGATTTGGTTACAGTTCTTCCACGAGTAGACATATATGATTTTACTCACCAACTGTGGAACACGGGCGCATCGTAGCACGGTGGCAGATAAGTACGTTGCAACAGGTTCAAGCTGCATCAAGCTGCCAGCCTGTGCGCTGCTGACGTCGGACGAGAATGGACGTCTGGCGAGTGCTCGAGCGTCGTGAAACCGACCGCGGGAATACTCAGTCAATCTCTCAGTTAACCTGTGAAGGCTTTCTCCGATGTTAGAGTCTCTAATAGTTCGAGTTTTAAGCTTCGAAGCTTCAGCCTTTACCTCATGCACTCTGAATGACAGTTCATCAACAGCTCTCTGGTTTGCGTCGTATCATTGACGTTCTAGGCCATGCGACAACACGGAGTTCAGTCGCTTTTTCATCTGAATGCCATACACGGCGCTCAGTCATTACCACGGAGGCCGTGCTGTGATATCAATATCATTATATTTAGAGAGCACCAGTATGTATGCTTGGGTTATAAAACAAGAAGACGGTACGACCTCGTGCCCACCGTTCCTGTTACCCCATCTGCTGCTTAATATTATCATCCTTGGCGAACCCCTTAGACCAAGACCATGCAATTGCAATTCCAAGGGCTACTATCAGACCACATCCCCAGCACAACCTACTGTGTAGCGGGTATCATCGCCGCTGCGAGCCTAATCTCGGCACTGAAGTCGTCTCGGAGTCCAAATGTACGTGGGCGACGTATTTGAGGATCTTTGTTTTTTTCACTCACAGTTCGGGATTAGTTGGACAAAATTCCAACAGTTGGTTCGAGCACATGGCTAGGATCTTGGTGGGCTGCTATCAAGTTCCTGACCAACGCCACCGATGTTATTCAAGAAGGTTACGAGAAAGTGAGTTCGCTGCTCGCCCCCTCTTGGACATCGTCTGCAAAGCTGACGTCCTTGACGATCGTAGTACAAGGGTGCCCCATTCAAAGTTTCAACGCTCTACCGCTGGATGGTCGTCGTAAGCGGGACTCAGTCTGTGGAAGAATTTCGCAAATCTCGTGACGACGAATTAAATTTCATCGAAGCAGCAGGCGATGTAGCTATCTTTGCTCTCCAGTGAGAATCGACCTGACCGAACCGGAAACAGATGTTGGCAGCAGCGTACACGTTAGGACATGATACTCACTATAATCCATACCATGTCGGGATCCTTCGCGCGAAAATCAATCGTAATCTTGCCGCCATGCATGCCGACATCAAAGACGAGATTGTTGTGGCTTCTGATGAGATTCTGGACCTCAAAGGTCATGGTAAGTTCAGGGCAACTGCACCAGCTTCAGCGCTCGACTTAACCTGCAAACGACTAGAATGGAAGAGTATCCCTGCACTCAGTACCGCTCAGAAGATTATCAGCAGATCCAGCAACAGGCAATTCGTTGGTCTCCCTCTATGTGTGTCACCATTTCCATCTACTTTCAACTTGGTTATAGTGCGTACCTTAGGTCGTGACCCTGATTGGACGAGTCTCAATATAGAGTTTACCATCGACGCTGTCAAAGGGGCGGCTATAATCAGCCTTTTCCCCAAGCTCATGGCGCCGCAAGTTATATTTACTTGCCTGACCTGATCCAGCCCTGACTCTTCATCAGGTTCGTTGCACGTTTAATGACCAATATTCCTGCAAGCACCAGACGTGCTGTAAAGCACCTTGCTGCGATTGTCGAACTCCGACGGCAACAGCTTGACGAGTATGATACGATGAGTGCTGATCAACCCGTGAGCAGAATTCCTTGTCGATGTGCAGACCTACTTCCATATTTTGGTAGAACGATCTTTTGCAGTGGTTAATGGAAGGATCAGAAGATTCTCAACGCAACGTGAATAACATAGCTTCACGTGTTTTGGCCGTCAACTTTGCTGCTATTCACGTAGGTATCTATGTGCTCTCTTGCCTTCCAATACTGACCCAGCCTGTATGTATCGTAGACGTCTTCAAACGTAGGTTGGAGCACGAGCGTCAGGTTACAATGCCTAACAGCAATATTCTTTAGAGTTTTACTCATGCGCTTTACAATCTGGCAGCCAATCCTCAGTACATCCAGGCTCTTCGCGACGAAGTGGAGCCGATCATCAAGGAGGAAGGGTGGTCGAAGGTCTCAGTTGCAAAGATGTACAAACTCGACAGCTTTATGAAAGAGACGCAACGAATACATGGAGTTGGCCTTGGTGAGTATGGTACACATTGTCTTACGGCGCAACTCACCAGTTTTCGCTACCAGTGAACATGATACGAAAGGCCATGAAGGACCTTACCTTTCCAGACGGCACCGTCATACCGAAAGGAGCCTTCGTTGCGGTAGCCACCTATCCTATGCATTTTGACAATGAAGTCTACGAGAACGCGGAGGTTTTTGATCCTTGGCGTTTTGCCAACATGCGTACCGAAGACAGTGATGACGTGAAGCACCAGTTTCCCGTCACGAGCCCCAACTATTTGGTGTTTGGACACGGCAGACACGCATGGTGAGAAGCTCCCCCTTGCTCCCCGAACACAAAGTATCCACTCGTCTGTTTTCCGTAGTCCTGCTCGGTTTTTCGCCGCGAGCATGCTCAACACGATGTTAGCTCATTTTGTCATATCGTACGATATCAAACTGGACCAAAACGCGACTCAGCGTCCACGAAATGTGCAGATTGGTGATGCGATCACGGCTAACCCTACCGCTCGGATCATGATTAGAAGGAGGGTTGTTTAGATTGTCTGGGAGCTGATTGATTACCACGGACGAGCTTTGTACCGTGCATTTCAAATATTGATACAAGTCCAAAGAATCTATCATAGTGTGGTAGTAAACAGACCCAACACGAACAAACAACTCTATGGTCCTACTTCGAATCTTCGATGTACTCAAACTCCACATTTACGCAACTTCACGGTCGTGATGGTTTATCTTCAGTAAGTATATACTACGAGACAAGGACCTGCTGCTTAGATCGGCAAACAGACTTATAAGATGGCCATTTCTTGGTTGTTCTCTTGGTTGTTCTCCGTCAACGTGTGCTTGGGAATTTCGAAGCAATTCAAGGCATGGAGCTGGCCGAACAACCGTGTACCAAGGTCATATGTCGAACACGAGGACAGCCAATAATTCCACTTTCTCGTCCACCGGTCGGTCTGTCTCACCGACGGCGCGTCGTACCGTACTTCTTCGACACGCGGAGATAAATCGCCCCAACTTTCGCGTATAAGTGCGGTTCAGTGGACGTGGATCACCCATGAGAGCCTGCCAAACCTTAGCCATGAAGATACTTGCCCTCCTTGCGTTGCTTCTCTCAGCCAACCTCTCTCGGGGATTTATTGTTCAGCCTGCTGCGCGTCAGGCGATGTCAGCAACGAGTTTAACATCCGTTCCGGCACCTACTTCCGCATCTCCCACTGTGCCAGCGACCAGCCCAACTGTCACTTTCCCACCTGTTGGGTCGATCCCAAGAGACTTTTCCCCGCAAGGATTAGGTGAACTATGGAACCTCGTCGGTAACTCTCTGTCGTTCCTAGTGCACGACTTACGGTCCGATCTCGTAGGTGGGCCCCGTCGAGCCGCCGCCATTTACAACTACACGCGAGCCATCATTGCCCATCCCGGTTCCGTCCCCGCCACCTCCACTCTATCCTACTTGGTATGCACCACAGCCATCTTCAATTTTCCCCAACCTCTCGCTGCCAGAGGGTTTCATTTTTGGTGTCGCCACGAGTGCGTGTCAAGTGGAAGGTGCGACTAAAATGGAGGGAAAAGGTCCAACCACGTGGGACTGGGCCAGCAGACTGCCGGGATTCATACAAGACAATACCACAGGTGAGCACCTCCCCACTCTTGGGACATTTAAGTTTGACCATGATCTGGCAGCCGATATCACAGATCTGCATTACTTTCTTTACAAGGAGGACGCAGCCCGTATCGCCGCCATCGGTGTTATGGCCCATTCGTTCTCGTAGGATCTTGTTCATCTCATTTTCGTCCGAATGGGAGCTAACTGATCGTGTTCTAGTATTTCTTGGGCTCGTATATATCCTTTTGGCGTTGCGGGGTCGCCTCTGAATCAGCAAGGTCTTGATCATTACTCTGATGGTCCGTCCCTGTCCTACTTGTTACATGGTCGATGAGCTTACATCAACCAGTTATCGATTACCACTTGTCTGTTGGCGT
>JBBPJP010001161.1:0-10221 GCA_038088775.1 Boletus barrowsii
TTCAGTGCAGGTGGTGGCGACTCTTTGGCAAATGCCGTCTCCAAAATAGCAGTGGCAACCTCTTCGCTGCGCAGCCATGATACGCCCTACAATCACCATCAGCATGTATGATCAGTGACAAATGATAAGATCAACCCGGCCACTTACACCAACGGCCTCGGGGAGGACACCGAGGAATATGCCAGATTTAACAAGGATCGGGAACCAATCTGTAGTGGCCCAGGATCCACCGTGGCCACCAACAATTTGGCCGACGCGAAGGGAAGTCGCGTGTATCCCGCTCCTGACGATAATCTGTCCGTCCATCTCATTACATAAAGGTTCATCCGACTAGTGATCCATCTCGTCAATTACTCACCCGTTCTGTGGCATATTTGCCCTCTCCATACCCTGCTCCTACAGCAACACAAGGGTCAAGTTGAACCTCTTCTGGGAAAGGACCTTTCCGATGGTCCCAACCCTGTGCAGATCCAACCGAAGAAGTAAACAGGAAGCGGATGTTCTGCTTCTGCGGTGAATCTAGGCAGAGGTCGATTAGGTTCCGGGATGCCCGAATGCTGTCCTCGAAGGAAGATATCGCCAAGTTGAAGTCGAGTCGCCACGCATTGTGTATGAGCAGCGTGACAGAATTCCGTATCTGCAAACAATGCGTCAGTGCGTATATCTTTGAAACTGGCCAGGGACAATACTACTTCTTCATACTGGGCTGGGGACAAGCCACATTTCTGTTGAGACGCTACAGCTTCGACGTAGACAAGCTTTTTCGAATCCAGCAGGTCAATCTGAAGACTCTTATCTTTAAACGCCGCCTTTTGTCGTTCCTCGATGGATTTTATAGAAGAGGGACGGTTGAAAGCGTAAACGCGTTGAACCGTAGGGCATTTGAGCAGCTCCGAGAGTAAGAAGGATCCGAGACCGCCAGTAGATCCAGTGAGCAGCACAACGGCAGGCTCAATCAACTGGTTGCTCGGCAATACACCACCGACGGGTCCGTCTAAGCCAACAGAATACTTCTCGATCATGGCTTGGATGACTTGCTTGTGTCGCTCTACGAAATCCTGTCCAGCACCACGATCGGCGACAAGAGCAGGTATGCGTGCACTGAGTGACCGAATGGTCGGGTTTTCAAAGATAACATTGAGGGGAATGTGGGCAGCCGCCTTCGTGATCCCCGGGTCTGGTGATGCTTGCATAGCACCCAGCACCTGGTTTCGGAGATACGTGGCACTCAAACTATGAAAAAGTGGCATAATTGAGTCTCTCGCTCGGTTGTTTCATAGGACCTCGCACCTATCAAAGCCTTGAGCGAATAGATCAGCATCTGGATTAACAACCCCCCCGGGGGTGATGGCGCGAGCATGGTTCAGAAGCCATTCTTCAAGTACTTCACTAGTCCATCCTGATGGTCCGGGAAAGCCGCTCGGGGCCTTTGCACTCGCTTCATACCTTGGGAAATCTAAGATGCACATCCACACTCACACGATGTAATGGCTCACAATGCATTGATCTCTGCTTCGTAAGCTTTGAGAGTCGCTTTCCGTTGGACGGTTCCCTTGGCAGCACGTAACATGGGTTTATTCTCGCTTGCAATCAGAATCATCTCCTTGAAAATACGGCTGAATGTTGGTGACATTTTGTTTGCATCCTCAATCGCCGGCCTTTGTTCACTTCAGTAAACATGCTTGCACGGGTATAGCTGAGCTGCGTACCAGATTTGGTTTCTAAACTCGGTCACAGCTCTCTCATCATCGGCATCGATGGCGTATTTCGGGCGAGGCTCGATGAGGACACCAACTTGATTTCGCTCCCGTCCGAACATGACAACACCCTGCACAAATGGGGAAGACCCGATGACGCTCTCCGTGGGGCCAGGGACTGTCTTTTCCCCAGACGCAAGAATGATGACGTCGTCAACCCTTCCAACACTGGTCGAGGACCACACAATGAATCCGATTTTTTGGTACAGAATGATCAGAAACGTACATCTTCCACATGTCCTTTGTCGGATGTTTCACAAAGATATCTGAGGTGGCGTATCCCTTCACGTCAGGTAAATTCTCGATTGCCATCTGGTACTTGTCTGTCGACTAATTTGGATCAAGCTCGTTGGTATCCCTCAAAACATGACGATTGCATACCAAGATTTGCAATTCGTATGCATCGTCCCCTTGCGGAACCCACCTGAGACTCTGGTCATCCGCGAAACGCATCCACATCCAATCACCGTCAGCGATGTCTTGCTTGTCGGCCGGTATGATGGGCATTCCGAATTCCGTTCCACCATAACCGAGGGAGAGTTTTACCCCAGCAGCCCACAACCTTTGGCCGATCTCGACGGGAAGAGGACCAGCAGCGAAGGTCTAGAGATGATTAGCATCACATGGCGCATGGGTCGTATCACATAGTACGTACCACGGAATCTATCTTCTTCAAAACCTCGATAGCCTCATCAGATGCGGCCATCTGTTCAAGTAACAATGGAACTGTCGTCAAGATATTGCAGTCTATATGCTTGAGTTGTTCCATCATATTGTCGCTCGTTGGTATCACAGGCTGGGCAAGTGGGTCATTGTATGTGCGTGGTGGAAAGACCACAGTTGTAACAAGGTGTCCAATTGGTAAATAAAGCTGAGAGACGATCCCGAAGGAATGAAATGGAGGCAGTGCCGTGGAACCAACCCGACGGGGAGGAGTAAGAGCAGTATGTGCGCGGAAGAATGCTACAAGTAGTCAGTAGTCGTGTTGTGACGGTGTGCAGAGTAACACACGCTGCCCCATCCGTTGGATCTGGATCCTGTGGCTGTGAGGAATGGGTTTAGGAAAGCCGGTGCTACCAGAAGAGTGTACGTAAATGGCGGGAGAGTCCAGGTCTGGACGTTTCATGGGAAGAGGGTACGGAACGAACGGATCAGCTGCAGCCTCCTGCCCAAGTTTCGGGAAAACATGGTGGAAAGTTGGCAGTTCATAAACAGTCAACTCCTCGTCTTCGAATTCGCGTCTGATGGTATCAATAAGCACTTTATCGGCGTGGTCATGTGATACGATCCGGGAGCAGCTCGTCTTCTTCATCATGCTGACAACTGCCGCAGCTGAATTGCGTGGCGATACTGGGAATGGCTAGGTCGGAATGTGAGAACGAAACCAAGCAATTATGGATATGGACGTACAACCCATCCAGCAATGGACAAGCCCACGAGAATGGTATGATAGAGTATTGTGTCCGTGTTGGCGATAATCATGACGACCTCTTCGTCTGGACCTTGGTGAGATGGGCGAAGAGCATGCGCGACTCTGTGAGCCGCTCGACCGAATTCGAGAAAGGAGATTTCGGTTAGTGTGTTGGGAACGCCTTCATTCGTGTATACAAAGACCGGATAAGAGGGATTCCTTTCCATATGAAAGTTGACCAACTCGGCCAGCAAAAGCGAGTGATCCAAGGGAGGAAAATGAAGAGTCCTGGCGAGCATAGAGTTGATGAACGACGTGTTGGGTTGGCTGGATGATGGATGGATGCGGCGCTTACATCAAGGACCTTTACTATCACTGGCAGAGTGGTATCTATACAAGGTGTTAATATTATCGTTGATGGAGGTGATTGGACGCACCATGTAAGGAAAAAAAATGCCGCCCATCACTGCTTCGTAACATGATTGTGATCCCAATGCATGTCAGCACAGATGGAAGCCTGAGGGGCATATAAGGGGATAAGGCGTGCGTTGAACGCTGTAACATTTCCAGATTAGAAACGTCGAATATTGTGTCGTACTAACGCACACGACCGAGTGAAGACTGTCGGAGTTGAAACACCGAGTCCGTCAGTGGTCTTAAAAATGTGCAAGTATAAAACTCATTTCCGCGCTCATCAAGCCTGAAAACGCGAATTGGAAAAGTTGCAGATGTCTATGTACCTCCTTTCGCTACGGTATTTGCTGAACCTCTACTTGTCGACATCGAACACAACACCTTCCAAGGGTATTTCGACAGTGACATAGTACATACGTCGATGCAGTGATAACATATGAATCAACGACAGAACATAACGGGCACCACCCTCGCAGGATGACACTTTCCACACTGTTTTCAGTCAAACTATCCGCACAGAACACAAACAGCGTAACCAGCACGCTCTGCGTTTCGGCTCGGACTAAGACGGCATCACATCCGAGCGCCAGAATGTGAATGCAACTCCGATTCCACGTCGACCTGCCTTGTAGTCGTATTTCTCTCCTCCATTGCCGCTGCCTCTGGAATCTGCCAATCAGACGCCATCTGGTCAGCACGCGGCCCACGCCAAGAAGAATCCAGGGACACGAAACTCACCGGTAAGCGCAGAACGTAGGAGACAAGCAGACAGAACGTCGCCACAACAAACACGGTGCGCAAACTCGACGCATACGCATCCCGCGTAACGCGCTGGAGATCTGGGGGAAGCGATCTCACCAGACTGAGTGAGTGTCGGATCTCTGAGATGATCTTTTCGGGTTTGGTTTTCATTCGTTTGCGAGGGCGGTCGGGAGTCGGTGGAGTCGAGCGAGATCATCAGTACACATCACGTACATGAGAAAACGGAAGCTGACCCTTTCTGCGTCAGGAACGTGAATTCGCGCATGTAGCTCGACGTCGAGCCGGGACTGAAAGACAGCAGTGGCGATGGCAACACTGGATATCTGCCCTATGAAAGTGAATGATACACATCAATGTCCGAACGAGACGTCTGGTCCACGAGATACTCACCAAGTCCCCTAAACAGTTGTGAGACCGCCGTCCCAATGGGGATCGATGACTCTGAGCACAAACACGTTCAGGTTTACTTTGCGACAAATACGTATGTGTCCGCTAACATACCTGGCAAGTGCGCCTGTATGGCGACTGGAAGGAAAAACGAATAGACAATGCTGTAAGTAAGCAACCGCGCCAAAGGACCACCAAAAAATTCCGTACTTAGCACTGTCAGAAACATGACTGCATTCCCAAAGCCGATCGGGAAGACACTCAACCACTTCGGAATGAACCCCGAGTCCTCTCTCATGAGGATGATGGGAATGAGACCAGAGAGAGGAAGGAGACCGAAGATGACATTGAGAGTCGTGTATTTACCCGTCCGATGAATGAACCAGCTGTGCGGCACCCGGATCAGCTTATGGGAAGCGGGAATAGACTATAACGAACCCTCCCATCAACGAACCCAACCCCATCGCAAGGCTATGTGGGAGTAAGTGGAGTCCTACAGTGACCGAAAACAGGAACCTTTAATCGTGCTGAATGCTGATATGCCGTGCAGGCAAACGTACCAGCGATGGATGCACTATCCAAAACCACCATCTCGAACCATAGCGGGATAAAGTACATGATGGAAAAGTTGCAAACCGACAGGAAGTAGTTGCTCAAGCTCACAAGAACTGGCACTTTCTCTCTGAAGAGAGCAGGTGGAAAGATGGGCTCCGGAGCTATGTAGCATTCAACCACGAAAAGAAGAGCCAAGAAAAGTAGAGAAAGTATCAGTGGAATGACGACCTGAAGATCTGTCCACTAAAAATGGTTGAAAAATCCAGCGTTAGGGTCAACATAGTTAACGACATACAGGAAGATCGTCATTAAATTTCGTGCTGAGCCAGGTGAGTGTAGATCCGATCTAATGTAAGATAAGTCACGCGACCTCCAACGAAACGTACGTCATAACCACACCGTCAAGAAAAATGTTATTAGACCTCCAAAATCGATTCTAGAAAGAACTTCTATTGCATTTTGACCTTGGCCCTGTGGAGGACATTGATACTTGCACACGCGGGCAAAGGTGAGACACCCACTGGTGTCACATAACACAATGTGTTCGTGGCGACGATGGTCACCATGACAAAGGGCGGAACCTGACACAAAAACGCGATGCGCCATCCAAATCTCCAGTAAAGTGAGCTTCCCGCAACAAATCAATGTACACCAACGATAAACGACGTACAGATCGTTCAAAATACCGCCAATGGGGCCGCCGAGGCCTAATCCGAGCTGGCACCGGACTCAAAAGAGTACGTCACGCAAACCTGAACGAAGCACTCACGGCTAGCGAGAGGCTGCTAAATGCTTGGGGTAAGCCGAGATCCTGGACGAGGATGAATGGCAGAATGCGGCAAGGTCGGCGGACGAACTCGGATACTGTACAGGTCAGCGGAGACGATCCTTGGTTCGCGTCGTTGAGTAAATCATTGTCGTTCACCAGAGCATAAACCTACATGGCAAGTAGTTGAAGTGCTCCCGCGCCTACTCCGGCTATCTGAATGACCCGTAAAAGTTTGTAGCACGAATGAACACCAGAGATATACGAAAAGCCTTGAAGTGTACGCACGAATCGCGCAATTGATAGCTCAACCATATTTCTAGAGATCCCACAGAGTAGAGTGCCGAGAGCGGTTGCAGTCAATGCAATTTGGCATGCCGCCCGTCGACCTAGAATGGCGCATAGACGTCCGTAGAGTGGCGTGAAGCTACAACTTGAGAGCAGGTATCTGAGGAGATATAGTGTGTTGCGTGAGCATACAGCAATTGAGAGCGCAAGACCGTACGCAGTGCCAATCCAACTGGCTTGGTTCGATCCTTTGAATTCTGATGTGATCGCGGGTAACACTATCAACAACGTATTAGAAGCGAACAAGTTGTGAATTTTGTGAGCCTTCTCACGCGTTGCCACCATTGTTACTGGAGGGGTTTTGAATGATTACCGGGTTGTTATCGATCGTTGTCATAGCTTCTGGGTAGCACCACCTACAGTTCAGATTCTGAAAACCATCAATGACGCTATGGGGAACCGGAGACAAAGTTAACTCACACAGAAAAATGTGCCGGCCCACAAAGCAGCGAGGATATAGTGTCTAGTTGAGCGGGAGACCTGATGACATTGTAGACGGGTATCTTGACTGCCCTTGACTTTTTGAAGCAGCGGACTGCACTCTGTAGTAGTGCCATTGCTCGTGGCCACTACTGGCATGAGCGAATCGTTAGAAGACCCTTTCATCAGCAAACGTTCGCCGAGGCGTTGGAGGGTTGTGAAAGAGGAGGCAGTGGACGTATTGAAGGTGCATTCGGACTGATAAGCAGTCGAGTTGGCGCTCAAGCCCCTGCAATCTCGTCATGCCAAGGACTTCGGATGACGTTGTACGCCGCCACCGCTCACCAAGCTGACAGGGGACAGCCTGCACGGAATTGTTTGCACAACGATAAGGCCACATGTACCAAACTTGGAGACACTCGGAGTGTTATTAGTCCCTGCGGGCTCCACTTTTTGATCGGAGACAGTTACCGCTGGGAAACGGGGGGCCCGAAGAGTTGAAGTTCTGCCTTTGGGACGAGTTTGACCCACTGATATGTATATAGTGTCCATGGCAAAGATCAACCGAATAACGGCGTTGTGATTCCGGTCGTTCGTAGGCTCGCTCAGCAGTATGGTACTACATATCTGGCAGCTGGCCAATGAATGTGAGCGCGAATCTGACTCCGATCTCGCGATGGCCCGCTTCTCTGCTCCACCGTTATCGTCGTGGGACTCACGCCGGGAATCTGGCATTTTAGTGAACGAGATCTCCGGTATGCCATGAAACCATCGTTGTATGTAACCTGCGCTTGATGCCCACACCGCGCCGATAAAAGTCCACTGAGACAGTTCGGCAATCCTTGAATGGTCCATACATGCTGTGCTAGTAGAAACCACCGGCACCATTGGCAAGATTCAACAAGAAGCACGCGGAATGATGTGATCGATGATAAGTTAATATAAAGACCGCTTCCTTCCAAGGAAGGCACAGTTAACAGATTCGCCGTATCAGATAGTTTGTACTGGTGAAATGTAGCGTATGATAGATTATCTACTCTAAGAAAACCTTGTGATCCATCTTGCTAGCTCCAATGGCTACAAGCAAGGCGATACAAAGTAGGGACAGAGAAGGGAAACTCAGAACGAGTTCAGTGAATATCACTGACGATGACATAACTTTGATGTGTGCACTCGAGTGTGCCAGACGGAAACATGACTCATGCCGACAACATTGGGCTTGTGCGTATCACCCATGGTGCGTCGTCCGGGGTGCGACTGTCTTCCTCTTCATTGTCTTGCACAAGGGATGACCTCAGATTAACAATCAACCGACAACCGATCATGGTTTCCGCTGGCGCTGGGAATGCCTGGGAGACCTCTGTCCACTGAAGCTAGCACAGATTTTGTGAGGTAAACATTTCTCTGCAAAGAGTGCAATAGAAACCGTACCCCAAAATAGCGGCCAATGACGACATTGACAATACACATCAGCATTATGCTACCGTATCAGTGAGAACAGAAATAGAGGAATGCGGGAGTGAATTAGCATGTCAGTGGCACAATCGAGCATGTCCGAAGCCAAGAGTACTCACCAGAGAAAATAGGATACATTACCCTTGATGAGGGCGTTTGAAATGTTTACCCCGTCTGTGCGGTTGGCACGGTATCCCAACTTCCAATCCATGATGCCACGCCACAATGCCAGTAGACATAGCAGACCGTTGTAGATAATCACCGGCAACCAAAAGCGGTACTGTTGGTAAAATGAGGGGGCCTGTAGATCAGCACACAAATGCACCCCCATCGAAGTTTGGTTCGTGACTATGCACCGATATATTCATGAGCGTGAGCGACGTTGAATGAACCAATAGACATACATTGCGAATCACTGTCAAGAAGACCCATGATAGTTGACACAGCCGCAATTTCACACACCAAACCTAAGACCATAAGGGAAACAATAACCCTTGAAGCTTGGTACAAAGCAAATAATCGAGCTTGAAGCATCACTTGCAGGGACTCAGTGGTGAGTGCAAGCAGCCAAGCACGACGAACTCACGCTGGATTAGGAACAACACTGTAACGCCGACCCATGAATGAACAAAGAAGTAGACTTTGCCTAGGAAGAAATTAGACGGACGAAAGGAACCACATGACTGATCTATGCTCACAGCTGTTAGGGGTTGTCGAGTTTCCAACCGTCCATAAATTTGATTTTTTTTAATGACACAGGAGGCACATACAACTGTTATCATATCATCAATGTATGAATCCAAAGCGAGTCACCAAGTAGCTGCTTACCTTCTGAGACGGGACTCCCAGGAAAGCTATAAAACGTTCAGTGATGTCCATCTTGGGAAGAACATTCCATACCAACTAAATTCAAGCTGAAAGCGTCACGTTGAGTAATGTCGTAAAACGGAGATTGGTCACGAACTTACATTGCGAGTGTATCACCGATGTAACGGACCTGAAGAATGATATCTATACCTCAAAGAAAACAGGCGAATCAACATACCAGCGTATAATTGACACTTCCGAAACAGAATCGATGGTTCTGTCAAAGAGAGATTGTGATGCTGACAGCAATAACAAGCCTGAATGCTTACCCATACATGATGGACCTGATTTAACATTCGGAGGGTCAGTACACTTGTAACAGTTACGGATGAATACCTACCTCTCGATCAAACGTGATGACTGTGTATGCGATCAGTGACAATAATGGTCACAGAGCATATAACACTCACCATGATCGTACAAAACGACAACAGAGCTGACTACTGTGAAAAATCCTCGTGAATGGTATAATGGCGTGCTGAAAAAACTAGACCGACCTCGACAGGTCCGGATAACATCAGAAAAAAACGCAGCCCCGGAATTTGAAACGGCTGAAGGTACGCTTTGCATGTATGCAGATACGAATTCCTGATACAAACGATGCAGGGGGGAGATTCTCGCATCTTATAGCAAGGACTTTCCAGCAATCAGCGACGAGAATCCGATACCATGTAGGGTAACACGGTACACCCAATAAAATACAGCTTGGATGGGGGGCTATTCAACGAATGCCCTCGGCCCGCATACGCATTTCAGAGGGCGAACCAATTGCGATGTATGTCGACACGGATCACTGGCACCCACGCGCCGATGGTTTTGAAACGGGCTGTGTGTATTGCTAGGAACTCACATTGGAATGTGATCCATCTGGCCCCCGGCGGTGCAAAAAAATTGCAGATGTATTGTAGTAGTATGACGAGCCTGAGGGGGCAATATGTGTACGTGCAAAATTACATGGAACTTGTCATTCAATTTCCTGTGTCCTTGGCATGATCAGTGGTCTAACTGTCATGCGGGGCGTTGAACAGGCTGTACTTACTAGTACTACCGGGCCAGTGCGCTGCCAGTAATATTCGTGG
>JBBPJP010001162.1:0-10205 GCA_038088775.1 Boletus barrowsii
CCGCAGCTAACGTCGCCATCCCCTCGATACCCGCCTTTCGAGATAGACCAATACTCAAATCTTTGGTCCTCATCTTTCATTCATACTCCATGGCTCGTACCATCCACGCACAACTCTTCCCAGATGAGACTCTGCCTGTCTACACCGCGGCCATGGCCCAATCGATCCATGAGTCTCGAGACCTCATCCTCGACGCCCTCCACGACCATGGATTCGACGACGTCCTTCATGGACTGCCAAGAGGACTCTTCTCCCACGTACTCCGCCCCATCTTTTTCACTCTACCCGCCAACCTCCGGGGATACTACCTGGACAACGATCCCAACCATCCATGGGATCGGGATACTTGGGCCTGAGATGACGCTGACCACCGACGGACCCTCTGGGATGATGATTCAACCGTCACCCCGAGGTCCAACTCCTTGTCCTCTGACTCCCCATCCGACTGCGAACCACTTCCTATCCCACCACCCGTCACTTCCTCCCCTTGCACATCTCCCGGACCCGGAGTTCATGCTCCTTCTGGAAGCCCTAGCAGCGGAACTGTTCCCGTCGCCCCTGAGGAGGCCCTCGCCTTCCTGTCCTCTATCCCCCTCCTCGTCGGAGAGCTCACTCCTCCCCCCAAGCAGTCTGTTCTTCCCACTCGTCCCCATCCTACCACACCGACCCCCGCCCCACGTTCTCGTAAGCAGCCTCGGCGTGGTGGAAAGATTGCATTCGGACTCCCCACCTCCGCGCTCCGAACTATGGGAAACCGTAGCACACGAGGCAGAGGAACTTCGCGTGGCCCGACTCCATACCTTTCCGCTCGTCGATATAACAAGGACGACGTGTTGACGCCCTCGCCGTCGCCCGGCTCCGCCTCCAACCCAATAGATGTCGACCGCCTTGCCACTCCCCCTACTCCCGCTCATCCCGCCACTTGATGCTTCACATGCAACGAGCTCGGTCACATTCGTGCTGATTGTGGCCATTACACGTGTCCTCTCTGTCGCACCACCGCTCCCGGCCACATCCAGGCCTTCTGTCCTCGTCGTCGATGTCTCCTTTGCGGAGAAATGGGTCATTCGGACTCGTTTTGCCCTATTCGCCGCAACCCTTTGGACGATGTGGACTTTACCAACTACGAAGTCAACGAGGGAGACGAAGGAGTGTAGGAGTCTCGCAGGTGCTTCGACCGTACAACGGGGGTAATGTTACAGTCTACGAAGGGGGTAGTCGTTTTTCTTTCACTTTTCATTGACTCTTTCACTCGTCTCTCCTAGTCTCGCTCTATCGTCACCATACATGGTTGTATTCGTAGTGGAGTCGTCCTCCACACTACCAGATACGTTCTCTCGATCTGTTTCTCTTTATGTCTCACACAGCGCCCCGCCCATACCCATACTTAGTCTTCTATTCCGCTTCCGTCCGCAGTCTTTCCTTCAGACTTCTTACTGCGGACTGTGCCTTACTGCGCATCTTTTATTTCATATTCACTTCCTGCGGACTGCGCCTTACTGCGCATTCCTTATTTTCATATTCTTTCCGTAGTCACTGCGGACTACGCTTTACTGCGCATCACAGTCGTATGCTGCGCATACTTACCTCGCACGGACCAGGGGCCTACCGTATATATAGTCTCGTACTTCTCGCCTGTATTTTCCTTTAAGCTAGTTCTACGCAATATAGCGTTATTCTAGTGACCTTCGAGTCTAGTGAGCCTCTTCAGGTACCTAGATAGAAGAGACCCGCCGAGTCTTCGCATCGTCTCGAAGATAGGCCTCAGACCTCAGAGATCCTTCGTCACTCTTCACTCTTTCATCCTACGTTCTTCGACCCGTATCGCAGCACGCTCCGTCACCGCTACGCTGTGCGTTACACCACGTCGCAAAAGGCACTTGGACTTGCAAACAAAGGCCGTGACAAAGTCGAACATGTCACTAGACCGCTCAGAGTCTGGCATTTCAAAAAAAAAGGAGCAACCTGTGTTAGTTCTGCAGATGCATATTTGCTTGCGCCCAATTGAATACCCAAGCAACAACCAGCATGAAACATTGCACAGAGATCAAGGATCTCATGGGAGAAAAGAATACATGAAACAAACATGCTGAAATCACCTCATCACCTTACTCTTGGTATCCCCTCCATCTCCATCTTCCTCTTGATCTCATCCCTCAGCATCACAATCCGACTGTCCAGCCTTGATGACAAATCCATCCCATGCGCACACAGGGTTATCGCGAGCCCCAACATGTCCTTTGCTGCCTTGAATGTATGTGACCACCCTAACACTCCCTTTTCCTCTTCTGAGCTGCCTGCTTTCTCCGCAGGATTGTCTTGCTGTCGTGCAGCGCTTCGCTTGCCCTCTTTCATCTCGAGCACTGCGAGTTCAATGTAGGCAATGGTGCTGACCCACGTGCTCACCTTGATGTTGGCGCCATGTTTCAAGGCATCGTTGAGGAGCACACGTCCAGTATTATAGCCTCCTATTGTACGATGAACAATACCGAGGATGAGAGACTGAATGGCAAGCTCATCGGGTGTGTCGAGATTGAGTGGGATAGTTGTCGGCGGCATATGCCTGCCCATGATTCCAACTGGCGGTGTGAATGCAGAAAATTCTTCAATGTGTGCCAAGGCAGTAGCTTCATTGATATGAGCATGTGTATTCCAGACTATTGGACACTGCGGGTTAGCTCAAACACCAAACAAGCAATCCTTTACTGACAGATGGCGAGTTCTAGAAATGCGTGATTAGAAAACGTAAAGGAATAGAAATGACTATGATACACACCCTCTGCAGGACTAATTCTGATAGCTTCCCCGTAACGTTCAGGGTCACTGCCACATCGAACTTGTTTTCATTTGTAGAATTCCACTTAAAACGGAGCAGTTCAGTCTCAAGTTCAAGATTGGCAAAGCAAGACATACACTTCTTTTTTATGAAAGTCTCCATGGGCATAATCCTTCTGCGAGTATTGATCCTCTCAAGAATTTTGTCTGAAGGTCCTGGGCCACATCCAACCTGCCAGATGACACATAGCACCCTGAGAGTAGTCACTCAGAACACTTGCTGAGCCTCAATTCAAAATGTCACTGACCTGTGGCAATGAAGAGGTATGTTGCATGACTCCTACCAGTGATGCATTTTATACGCAAACTTTAAACAACAAATGAACATAAACAACTTACCAGCTATTCATGTCCATCAATTGCAAAAAGATCTTGGCGCATTCTTCATATCATCTGAAACTGAGCAACGCCCAGGTGAGCTCGAACGTGAGCTACATACCCGAGTGAGTGTTGATGAGCTGCTCTTTCGACAAGAGACTAGAGAAACGGCACGCCAATGTATCTGCTTGAGGAAACATTTCTGGTCAATTGGGTGCAATACCCCCTTTCAACGTCTCGATTGCACCTTCGACACCCCTTGTCATACGCTGGATTTTCGCCTGAAGGACAGTCATTAGTTGATTGTAACCATTCAATGGGGGCACCAAGATGTCACCTTGTTCAGTATCCATAAAGTTCCTTTTGGGTATTTTGCCAAAACCCTAAAGTACATTGGGAAGAAGTAACTTGATCAAGAGAGAAATTGCACACTTGTTTACTATCCCTTTGTATTGCCTCACAATATGCTCATCATCCGCTTGGTATCCTATCAAGAGCAATACAATGCCGTAGTACATCATCAAAACTAGCCTTGAATCCACAGAAATCACCATCACACCTAGACGAGCTTCCCAAAATACGCACCCTGCAAACACGGAATGTATGTCCGATTGAGCAGCAGATACAGCCAGCGCCTGGAGGGCAAGTTGCCAGTCATGGTTGTATCCCAAAAAGCCTACCACACTCCTGGGATAAGACATGATATCAGGAACCTTACTTTTAGGGATACTCCATACCTAACTTTAGAGGGAAGGAGGGAAAGCACAAGGTTGAAGAGTCCATAGCCTTGATTCGACGACCACATTGAGTAAATTAGAACTAGGAGCAAGAATGAATGTCAGGCATCAGTAGCTCACCAAATGCAGTGCCTGATAAGATAAGCTCTTTAATCGCGTCACAAGTGGACAGATCATTCCTGGTGCCCAGTGCGGGAGGTACATATGTTGATGGTGGGAACCCCCAATGGGCCAGGAACCCTGTAGGTCATACTTGTGGACCAGAACGTGAGGCAGGGGATTGTATGCTATGAATTGAGCCCTTGCGAGATGGCGTCGGGGTAATTCCTGGGGTAGCATAGTCATCTAGTCTATTCAGATATAGGGTCTTGAACGACCTGCTTATTGACAACATCAGTGATGGAATGACAGTCAAAATGACACACTTGGTAAACTTGGAATGCGCACTGATGTGTGTGTTAATGTAGCGTGAATGAAAAGGTCATACAGAAAGGCTTGCCTGTTAAGATCATATCTGGAGAGGTTTCAGCAATGTGGCAAGTCTAGAGAACGGTAGATAACTGACAAACATTGCAGATATCCCCTGTATAACTCACTGCAAACAGCAGGACATATGATGTTAGCAACACATTGTCAATTTCGAAAGGGTGGTGGACCTCAATGCATGTGTCAATCCCAGCAAGAGAATCACATCAGTATGTAAAATCTCCCATTTAATACCAGAGGTGAGCCTATGGGAATATTTTGCTGATTTCATGAACCTTTTTGCCCCGGCCTGTGATGATTCAAGACATTGTTTAGCCTCTTCCATGAACTCGGGCTAATCGCGGAGAGTTCAAGAGGGAAGCTCATACCTCCATACCAAGCGCCGCCTTGAGAAATGCACATATACCAAGGCCCATGAGGTGAAACACACAGTCACGATAGCAGTCGGCACTGAACAAGTTGACTGTGCCGACCAGGTCATTGGCAAAGAGAAGGTCAAAACCTTGACTGGCGATGCAAAGACTCTCTGTGGGATCCATACAAGATTCTTGGTAGTTGTGGTTGTGGGTCAAGTAGTATATAATGTGATAACCGTACGCCAAGACTCTGATTAGATTATGTCCCTGAAGCAACTGCAAAGCTTGCACTTGCTTGCAACACCACCCCCATTCACTCATTGTACTCAGGATCACCTCCAATCCAAGCCTTGACCCATTGGCACTTCCGGAGAACTCCAAAGCTCACAGGGTGACATATGCATTACCCTCTCATTCTCTCCTCCCCAACAGGCTCAGAGACGGAACTTGCAAGCTTCCTTCGAGGCTCGAGCACTTGAAGCAATCATTTCCCTTGTCTAACCCACAGGCTCTCACAGTCACCTCCCTCAAATCTGCCTTGGTGCGCGCTGCATGTAGATCACCCTACCCTTGGTCCAATCCGAATATATTGGTCCAACGCAAAGATTGCACTCAGCTATCTCTTCAAGGTCACATTTAGCCCCCATCACCACTTACAGACCAATACTTCTAGTTCAATTGCATTGCTTGGACGCGTATCTCTCTCTCTTGGCCAATTGTTCGGTGCAGACTTCCATTGTGCAGCTAATCAGAGCTGTGGTCTAGATAGTTCACAGAAGTGTTGTTATCAGAAAAGCCAGTGACACTGTAGTTTATGCTTAGAAGCAATCTAGAGATGTAAATCAAATTCATTTGGCGGCCCGGGCCCAAGACACTGTTCTCCCTTGTACCTCCCATGGACAGGATTATTGAGGATGTCAACCAAGGCCGAGACACCGAGCACATCAGGCAGGAAAATCACCTCCTGATGCACAGGCATGCATGCCTGACCAACCTGGTCAAAAACTGGATGGCAGCCGTCCATTAATGCACTGTGGAGAGACTATATGAATTCCGCGTAAGCAGGATGCATGACAATGTGGTGGTCTGGGGTTCAGTGAGGCATGAGCGGAGCCATAGAGCGATGTCTTCAGACAAGCGACGTAAGCGAGCAGTGGCGTGCCTTGTCTGTCTGCCACCACCTCGTCACTCATCCTCCCTGCACCACTCGTCCTCGCCTGTTTCAGCGCACCTGCCCGCCACACCCTACCTCCATTCCCATTCTGGTGCCTCACAACTCACTTCCCTTGGGTCCAGAACGCACAAGCCTGACTGCTGTGCACATGTGCCTGCAAGGCATTCCCACCCGCCCTTGCAGCTCACACCCTACCTGGCAGGTCGGACTCCTGTCCCAGGCTGAAGAGCACGGAGCGCTCTTGCCCAACCACTCCCTCTCTCGTCCATCCACTCCCACTGCTCTGTCCTCCACAGAGGCTAAGTACATGGCCCTAAGCGATTGCACACGCCAAGCCATTTGGATTCATCAAATGATGGGAGAACTCGGTTACCACCTTGGCCCCATTCCCATTTGTGGAGACAATCAAGGGTCACTATTTATAGTGCAGAACCCAGTCACCGAAAAATGGTCCAAGCACATCCAAATCTGGTACCATTTCATCTGTGATGCTGTGATGTTATGGAAGCAGGTAGAACTACTCTATATCCCAGGGACTAACAACCCAGCGGATATGTTCACTAAGCACCTTGGACACATCAAGTTCAAAGAGTTCTGTTCCCAGCTTGGCTTGGAAATCCACTTGCCATCAACCCAGCGGATATGTTCACTAAGAACCTTGGACACATCAAGTTCAAAGAGTTCCATTCCCAGCTCAGCTTGGAAATCCACTCGCCATCTTCATGACTGTGTGAATGACTTTCTACTATTCTATTTCTCTCTTTGTATATCTATGTATCTACCATATACTAGACAAGGGGGAGTGTTGAGCAGATGCATGAGAAATATCATGTGACCTGTAATTAGTAATAGTATATAAGACTTGTCTATGTTCTACAAGCAAGTTTACCCTCTGTGTTCCCAACCCAGGTAAGTACTCTAGGGCATTTCCTCACTGTATACCGGTCCTTGCAACACTTTGCAATGCCTAGTCCTTTCCCGATCGCCTGCTCTGCATTGTCCATTGCAATATCAGGATACAGGCACTTGATATGATGTGTCAGTCAGTCACTGGTCAGATGTAGACAACTAGCTTACCCTGATTATCTTCTTGTCGTCATCAAGGCTGACCTTCTCAGCCCCACAGATTTCGCTTCAATGGCTTCTGGAACATGTTTGAAAGAATCGAAACTGGAAATTTGAAGCTTGGGTTGTTAGAGTAGAATTGTTCACTATGTTACCGCTTACCTAAGAACTGTACAGTACCTAGATTATCTCGTAGCCACTCGTCCTAATGTACGTTGTCCGTTATCATGAACAACATCTGCTGCTCCGTCCCGCGTCGCTCGTGTCCCGTTCCCAGCATACAACTCTTCAACATAATGGACCTACCCTCGCATTACCAGGGTACATCAATTTGGTAACCGCACGACAGGCTGTGCGAGTGCGCTGATGACCGATGGGCTGCGTCGCAGGCACTGCAACCGCACGAAACATGCTGTTGACCGACGGGCTGTGTCACAGGTGTCGCAGATCATTTCACGAACCTGGAGTAGGTGCTCCGACCCACATATATCCACATTCCAACTTCTTTTCGACACTCTTTACCTCGTCATCACCATGTCATCTATCCTGAACACTGCTGTCATGCCGCATCTCAACGAGACGAACTACCTCACCTGGCATGTTTGTATGCGTGCACTCCTCATCCGCAGTGATTTCTGGGGCATCGTCTCGGGAAAAGAGTCACCGCCCGACCTAGCTAAGACTTCTCCAACGAAGATCGACAATTTCGCGTCACGCCAACTTAAAGCTGCCACCGAAATCGCACTGTATGTCGAAGACAGCCAGATCATTCATGTCTAGGGTGATGATCCCAAAATCATCTGGGATACACTCGCTAGTGTTCACCGTGCCCGTGGCCTCTCGACCCAGCTTGCCGCTATGCAAAAGTTCTCACGCATGGAAAAACGCCCGGAACAGTCCATCACATCGTGGATCAGAGATGTCAAGGCCCAAGCATATCTTATGAAGGATATCAGAATCGAGCTCCCGGATCTCTTAACCATCGTCGTCCTCACATCTGGCCTCCCTCCCAAATACGACTCTGTTGTTGTTGCTCTCGATGCTGTCAAACCCGACGAGCTTGCCATCTCTCGTCTGCTCAATGAAGAAGAGCATCATCTCAGCCGAAAACAACTTGACGATTACAAAGCATCACTTATCAAGGGCGAACCCGACATCACCATTGACGCTGCTTTCACTGCTCGTCCCAGGGCCAACATTACTTGCTTCAAGTGCGGGAAAAAGGGTCATTACGCTAAGGACTGTCTGGAGGAAAAGGAATGCGCTAATCTCACCGAAGAGGAACCTGATGCCACATGGTGATTTCTTGGACCTTCAGGGGGTGTATGTACAATATTTCTTTCACTATCCCTTCCATTCGCTCAGTCTCGTTCACGATTCAGGGGGTGTGTTAGAGTAGAATTGTTCACTACATTACCGCTTACCTAAGAACTGTACAGTACCTAGATTATCTCGTAGCCACTCGTCCTAACATATGTTGTCTGTTATCACGAACAACATCTGCCGCTCTGTCCTGCGTCGCTCGTGTCCCATTCCCAGCATATGACTCTTCAACATGAATAACTTGGCAGTGGCAACTTTGCTTATAAAAGAATGAAGTGGTGGTCCTGTTTCAACTGTGGATGGACTTCGTGGTATGGTCAGCATTTGCGAGCTTTAGATCGACATGAAGAAGTATGGGGAAGAAGTATGGGTTGGCAGTCATTGATCCATACTGTGATACAGGATGAGCAGCATGAGAGGAAGGAGCAAGGGAAGTGCATACTTATATCACCCTCACTTGGCAACAATGACCTTTGCATTGGCGGACATGTTTCGGTTGAAGGAAGTGCTTCATACAAAAGCTTTGTCTTTGCATCAGGAACTGCGTAGCGGAGACACAACCAGCACACCTAGGTAGCTTGTCAACTTTCTTGAGTCAAAAATAAAATAAAATAAAATGCAATGGACTAGGAGGCAAATTTCGCCATAGTAGCTTTTAAACCCGGCATCTGGAAGCCAGACAAGGACGCCCACGCACAATTGACACATCCTTGAGTCAATACTGCTGCATGGTTCTTGACCAAACATGACCATGCTGTTTCCGAGTATCTCGACCCATAATATTGGGTCAGACAGCCCTTGACGCTATCAACTTGTGTTCTTGAGGCTGCCATTTTAAGACTTCGATTGCACTGCGAGTTTGGAGTGGCATGCCATGGGTGGTAGCCTTCATCACGAGGGGTGGGATAGCCATCACCGGGATGGTGGGAGGAGGAGCGAGGCTGTTTGCGTTGGAGGCAAGCAGGGTGCTAAATGTCTGTATGGGTTGTCTGGAACTTGCGCAGTGTGAAGGTTGAACAAGCATGAGAGGTCTCTTTGAGCAGTATTTTGATGCCGGGCAGTGTCACACAAGGGGCAAGTCCAGCATGCCGGCAGTAGGCTCACAACCATGGCTACTCGAATAAAAATGTGAGCAAAGGATGGGGGGTTGAGTGAGAGCGGGGTTGCGTGTAGACAGGTTTTTACCTGAAACTAGCAGATGATGTGTTTTTGTGGAACTCACACTTACAAAAAACCACCCCGAAATTAGTGAATGATCATGACTGAATGATTGGTGTTTTCAGTTTTCCATTTGCATGACCATGCAGCAAGTTGTTGCCATGGCGTACCAGCTTGACTCAAGTATCAACCCTATGAGTGATCTAGTCCAAGTGGTTGACCAGAAAGGACCACTTTGGGTGGATCTCAGCCAGTGTCAACATGCTTGTTCCCAAGTCTTTGGACATCACTCTGCACGTGAGGCTGGGGAGAGGAGGAGGCCGAGAGCAGCATCATGTTGTCATTGAGGGAGGGGGCAAGGGCACATTCATTGTTGATGCATGGTGAGTGAGGGGTTCACTGACCACTGCTGTGCACACCACTGCAACTGTAGACTTTGAACCATCCAAGATCATTCTGATGATTCTTGCGAAATCTACCCATCGCCAGAATACTTCTCTGGCTAATTAGATCTCAATGAACCTGCCTCATGGAAACAATTCTGGTAACTGTTCTGGTAAGAAGAAGGAGCACTGCAAGATTTATCATAGTTTGTGGCACACGACAGACAAGCATACTGCTTCTCTTCAGAACCAGCAACACACTGAACCCCAGAACACTCTGGGACAGCAGAACAACCAGGGGAAGCATAAAGCTCCAAATCTAGCTGTTCCCCACCAGAATAACCCCAAAGGCAATGGCAATGGCAATGGC
>JBBPJP010001163.1:0-10202 GCA_038088775.1 Boletus barrowsii
ACTTAAGGATGCTGCTGTCCTCATCCCCGATGGTCACCCTCACAAGCTGGGTTGTCTGACCAACCTTGGTCTGTTCTTTATCATTCGTTTCGAGCGTCTCGGGGAGCTGAGCGATCTCGAGGATGGGATTTCGACACTTAAGGATACTGCTGTCCTCATCCCCGATGGTCACCCTTATAAGCCGCGTTGTCTGAACAACCTCGCTTTCTCCTTCAGTGCTCGCTTCAAGCGGCTCGGGCAATTGAGCGATCTCGAGGATGAAATTTCGAAACTCAGGGATGCTGTTGTCCTCACCCCTGATGGTCATCCTCACAAGCCGAGTTATCTGAGCAATCTTGGTCTCTCCTTCAGATCTCGCTTCGAGCGCCTCGGGGAGTTGAGCGATCTCGAGGACGCAATTTCCCTGTATTCACGTTCTGCTTCTCTTCCCATAGGCCCTATCAGCGTTCGATTTCCCGCATCACGCAAATGGATACTATGTGCTCAAACTATACACCATCCCTCTCTCCTCCGAGCACATTCTGTCGCCATTAACCTCCTTCCTCAGCTTGCATGGATTGGCCTTTCCCTTGCACGCCGTTATGACGAACTCGAGCGAGGTGCCGATGTTGTGCGCGAGGCAGTTGCAGCAGCGTTGGACTCGGGATTCCCAGAACTTGCTGTCGAGTGGCTCGAGCAAGGACGTGCTATTGTTTGGGGGGAACTCCTTCAACTTCGTAGCTCTTATGACCAATTGTCGTCTGCTCACCCGGACCATGCTCGTAGACTTCGCGACCTGTCTGTCGCATTAGACGATGCCGGTGCCACTCGCGAAAAATCACCGTCGGCCTTCTCGGAATCGACTAAGGGGGAAATCCATCGTGCAACACAGACAACGCAGGAGGAAGCTGATAGACACCGTACGCTCGCGATCAAGCGGGATAAACTACTTTCAGAGATCCGACGCCTTCCTGGCTTCGAGCGCTTCCTCCTCCCTAGAGACTTTCTTCAGCTCCGTGCGTCAGCACACTCCGGACCCGTCGTTATGCTCAATGCTGCAGACACTAGATGTGATGCATTGATCGTTCTTGCTGACGTGGATCATGCCATTCATGTCCCGCTTCCTGGTTTCGATTTCCAGTGGGTCGCACGTCTTCAGAACACACTGCGGGCATTGCTTGGGAATGCTCGTGTTACACGCTTCGACGACAGGAAGGGGAAGTTGGCAAGTGGTGGTGGCAGCAACTGGGAATCTCTTTTATCCACATTGTGGAACGGAATCGTCAAACCAGTCCTGGACACCTTGGCCTACTCAGTATGTCCTGTCCTGTCACATGAATTCATAGCTCACCCATTCATCCCTCCAATTAGACTGTCGGGGACCTGTCACGCATTTTTTGGTGTCCGACCGGCCCTTTTGTGTTCCTTCCTATCCATGCAGCTGGTTTATACGGCACACAGTATTCCTCGCCTGGCCACAAAGTATCCGATTTTGTGGTTTCGTCGTACATCCCCACTCTCAACATTCTCACACAATCACTTTCTCCTTCCATAGCACCTAACAGTGACCTACGCCTCCTTCTCGTCCCCCAGCCCGCCTCTGACGGCCAAAACCACCTTGAAGGTGTAGCACGGGAATTGAAACAAATCAGCGCAGTAGTTGAAAACTCGCCTTCAGCGCGTACCACCCTCCTAGAATCTTCTGTCGGCACTGTGGAGGAAGTCCTTGGCCTGATGAAGGACGCAGACTGGGTCCATTTCGCATGCCACGGAATTCAAGATGCCGCGAAGCCAACTGATAGCGGTCTTTGTCTCGCCAATGGACGGCGTTTGAAGATATCAGACATCATCGGACTGTCCCGTCCTCGTGGTGGGCTTGCCTTTTTGTCTGCATGTCAGACAGCGACGGGCGACGAGGGTCTTTCCGACGAGGCAATCCATATCGCAGCGGGGATGTTGTTCGCAGGTTATGGCGGAGTGATTGGTACGATGTGGTCGATCAGCGACTGGCATGCGCCCATCGCGGCAAGTGAGGTATACAAGTACTTGTTTCGGAACGGCACGAGGCCGGATTATCGGGAAGCTGCACGCGCGTTGCACGAAGCTGTTGGGACTCTTCGAGAGAGTGGGGAAGCGTCGTTCCTCACATGGATTCCATTCATTCATGTAGGTCTTTGAATACAAATTCGGGTATGTTTTGTGGTGTCTTTGTATCATCGTATCTCAAAGATGTGCTGTATAGTGTTGTCGAGGGATAGTGTTATTACTCGATCATCATGTCTGCACATTGTTCTTGACTGATGTATCACCTGAGAACGTGTCCGATCTCCGTGCGGCGGATGGTCGATGAATTGATGATCGATGGCTCGGAGTCGTCCGCTGATCGTGTGCATTCGAAAGGCAAACGTGATGAAAGGCGGTGGCCTCGACGCGCTGTGGGTGGTGCAGGGCAACGCCCGTCAATAAACAAGTATGATACAGTAGACTTTCTCATAATGCATATGGTCAAACTGTATAATTCTCATAAAGTATCGGATTTTTTTTCTCCTGCTGCGGGACAGTGAGAAACTGAACAAAAATTGTATAATGTATATGTATAGACTTTGGGTCATGATTATACATTATCAGATGGACCTTTTGGTGTGCAGGGACCCTGTAGTTTGTCAGTGGGACCCTATTTTGTCAGACTTCAGTGGGACACACATGTGGTTTGTCCACAGTGGACCCACATGTCATGGTGGTTGGTCCACAGTATGTTGTTCACAGTGGCTAAGCAAGAGTTACCGGTTTATTTGGAGAGACTGAGAATAAATACAAGTATATAAACACAATTATATTAAGCAGAGATCTGATTGGGTCTTCGACTTGATCCAATAAGAGCCTTGCTGCCCAACCTCTGCAGCACCTAAGTAATACATAGTACCAATATTCTATATGTTCGACTAATACTACATACTATAAATTTCATGGAATCTATTGAAATGGTGAATCATACTACTACACCTCCAAAATGCCAGCTGGGAAGCACCAACCTCACAATAAGCCTCCACCATACAATCGACAACCGAAACAGCCCAAGGTCACAGTCAGGGATGCCCCTATCACCTCCGCACAACCAGTAGCTCACAGATCACGGCAAAACCTCACATTATGTAAATGACTGGTCGACAGTCTTCGCATATGTTGATGCACACCCCTCAACACCACAAGGAGATGTGGTCATGCACTTCAAAACCCTTCAGTCAGGGGCTTTGAACATCACCACACTCGCTCGACCTAATTGCCCATGTTTGACACTTCCATGCTTATTTGCAGCGTGAAGAGGTGCTTCATGCACGTCAGACTACCTTGGATTCATTCTTCAAGCAGTACTAGTCACGGTGTACATTTTGACCGGTGTCACACAATTGTCACAACATGTGACTTCTGTAGTACTGTATACATCTCATAATGTATAAACAAATTTGTCTCCCGACGCTATACAGTATGAGAAAGTCTACTGTACATGCCGTTGGTGTGCAAGGGAAGAAAATATTAGAACGTGCGCATGAAGAGGATTGGATATACATATTTGGGTGGGCCCTTCAGTGGGTGGATGTCGTGCCATCGTCACATTGTCTTCTCGAACGCGCTGGGTTAGGTTGCTTAGGGCTTGTCGACGTTCAACATTTGATTGACGCGATGGTTGGTCACTGACCAAGGTGTGTTTCATCTATGTGTAGATGGATGAGAGCATGTAGATACCCCGGCGATACATTGCATATCACGACGCATGTTGTAAGTAGTTCGCTGTGAACTTGGGGACGGCGTCAAGCCGTGATAGGCAATAGTAGAGGACGAGGTAAGCGAGAAAAGGTAGTCATCGTCGTCGTTCGTTCTTTATCGATCATTCTCGAGTTTCGGATGGATAGAAAATGGGGGGAAACTATTTCCTTCTTTTTCTTCTGCTCGACGGACGACCTTATATACAAAGTAGTATCTAAGTGGCTCAATGTAATGATGTCATGTATTGTAGTAGAACAAAGAATACAAAGAAAAGAAAGAAAAGTGCGTCATCTATGACGCTTTGTCGTGACTGAATTGAGGGAAAGGTTCTAGAGTGTGAGAGGGGAATGGGAGATGGGGATGGCGCGATGATCGAGCGTAAGAAACTTCGATCGGCGGCGGCTGCACATGGTGCGATTCTTACAATGTTATCCGTATGCCTTGTACTTGTATCACGTGCTTGATCTCAAAGCACGACGTCTCCAATCCCTCCGTTCGTTGGACGACAGTACCACGACGGATTGGTTTCCGATCATCGTCAAATCCCGTGTCACCCTCACTGCACTCCCGGAAGCTGCCGGTGTAAGTGATCCTATTGATCCTATACCTTGTTGCCTTTCATGGGTGCTAACGTCGGTTGCGTGTCATGGTTGCGTGAGGAAGAGGTGGCGTCTGCCATCATGGAGGCGGTGTCTTCCAAAGAGACGCCTCCGCCAGCACTGAACATCATCAATCCACGCAATGCGCCCTGGGCTCAGCTCGTCGCATGAACGATCACCAAACAAAAGGCACTCATGGGCGCGGACGTCCTCTCGATCGTTCCGTTTGGGGAATGGTTCTCGATATTGGGGAGAAAAACTGAGAACGCTTCGGAAGACGATTTGGTCAAGATCGTGAGCCACCCAATTCTGACACTGACTGATCATCGCTAATGTACCTGACATGTACAGCCTGCCATCAAGCTGCTCGAGTTCTTCCGTGCGTTGTCGCGCAGAGATGAGGCTATTCAGAACATGGGTGTGGGTGCCACGGAGGTGGCTGGGATGACCAACTTTAGTACTGCCAAGGTGCGGACAGTGAGTGCGACGATAGCAAATATGCGGGCGGTTGGCGAGGTGGAGGCAGATGCATGGGTGGGGTATTGGATTGCAAAGGGATCCATTGGGAAAGGTAGTCTGTAGCTCGGATATAGTAATAGCCATGTGGAGCGGAGTGTACAACTGCCGTGACTCGTAGTACTATCCTTGGTCATCGCTCTACACGCGAGGCCGGCGAGAGGAGGAGGCCGAGAGGGAGTGGTTGGGCAAGAGTGCAGAGCGCTCTTTGGCCCGGGACGGGAGTCCGACCTGCCAGGTAGGGCGTGGGCTGCGAGGGCGGGTGGGAACGCCTCGCAGGCGCATGTGCGCGGCAGTCGGGCTCGCGCGCTCCGGGCCCAAGGGAAGTGAGCTGCGAGGCACCGGAATGGGAATGGAGGTGCGGTGAAACAGGCGAGGACGAGCGGTGCGGGGAGGACGAGCGACGAGGTGGTGGCGCAAAGACAACTTCGCGCCGCCGCTCGGTTACGTCGCTTGTCCGAAGACATCGCTCTGTGGTTCCGCTCGTGCCTCACTGAACCCCAGGAGTCCGAGTCATACTTCAACGCAAATCCGCAGGATCCATACTTAGTTTGACAATTGCGTCACGCATCTCTGAAGCCATGCATCGAACCAGAAGACGCACTGGCAGTGTGGCACCAGCCTCGTGCACACTCGGCGCCGAGACCGTGACAAGTCGACCGATTTATGCAAATTGTTCAAACCACCGGAAGCCAAACCCAATTCACACCCTCTCTCAGAAGTATGCCACCTCCGAGTGTGCACAGGTATATTCTCAATAGTTATCCATACTTGGCAGGCTTCTCAGCTAAAACAATGACAAAGGTTTGATTCTGCTGCGGAAAGCGGAAGCCCTCTCGTTCAGCTGGGTCTGGGCCCTTGCCAGCCCGACCCGACCCGGCACTTTACTTAAGCTTAAGCCCGACAACAGCCCACCTCTTCGGTCTAAGCAGCCATGGCTAGCAAATTGGACGCCAGAGAAAAACAACCACAACTTGAATCAGGACCATGGCAATCTCATATGCCAACTGTGGGTTATGGTTATGGAAACTTGGTTACTGATTTGCCGACTGACAACCATGTTATAAAACCCTGCATAGGCGCCCAGTTCTTCTGACGCTGACTCGGACTTCCAGCGTGCGAGGCAGAAATTTCGAGGCGAGGAGGAAACCGTCATTACGAGTACAAATTCCTTTCTGCACATGGGTTGCGAAAATTGCTAATGATGAGGTAGATATTCGAGCGGCAGATGTCGTCCTTGGCCTCCGACGCTTTCCCGCTAGCTTTTATACCGTCATTCGCCACAGTGGCTTTGAATGGAGAACAGAAAATAAGTGTTCGTCAGTCCAGGATGATGCCGTCGAATGGAACAATCCACTCCCAATGTAGGTTTCCCTTCTGTTAACTTGGATCAGCACTTACAGAGCTCCTAGACCATCGGATCCATCGGCGACCATTTGTCTCGAGGTGTATGCATCTTTCGAATGCCAGTCCATGTTGGGTACTGGCGAGCAGCTGCGACAGCTGAGAGTCACCGTGAAACAATTATTGGAGTGCAGTGAAAAACACATTCGTGAGTGGAACAGTATTTTGCACGATGTCCGAGTACTCACACCTTGGCAGCGTTTACTTTCTTCCCAAACAATGGTGACATTGTATCCCCGTGTTCATCAATTGTTGTGACTGTCGAACAGAGGGATGACGAGAGCAGCGATTCATTGCTCGACCCTTTTCGTGTAAGCAAGCAACTTGTGTCAACAAGGTCCGCATTGATCATTGTATGTCTATAGTCAACCACAGGTGCCCCAGACGAGTTGGAAGATGCAACGAATCATGGCCACAGTGCTCTCTCGCGTTACCGGAAGCATGGGGAAAGACGAGACCTGGAGCGTTCTGTTACAGTGTTTGAGCTGGTGCTCAATGCTTGTGCAATGAACCATCCTTGTCGTGCAGCCGCTCAGTCGAACCTCGCGATGGCTAAACTGATCCTCCGTCACGTCGACGACACAAATACTCCCCTTGAGATCCCCATCAGCTTATACTGCGATGCACTTGCCACCCGTCCTGTCGGTCATGCTGACCGTCCATCCACGTTGATCCAGTTGGCTGCAGTGCATCTGGCACGATTCCAGAAACAAAGGGAGGAAGTGGATGGAGCACAGGTTGAGGCATTGCTGCATGAGGCGATGGGGCTCAGCGACACTGACAGTCACGAAAGGCGAGCTGCAGCTTTCATGCTGCAAGTATATGGCGACCATAGAGTTGGTCCTCGTCATGCAAGTGGCCAACTGTCGGTGGACTCGGGTTCAGGGTCACAGTTAACAGATGAGGACCCATGGAGCTCAAGTGTCCAGCTGTTGGAGTCTTTCGATCAATACGATGATCTGACCGATCTTCAACAAGCAATTAGAATTTTACAAAAATCGGTCAAATCTACTTCACTCCGGGATGACCGGTACTGCGCAGGAGTACGGAATCTTGGTGCAGCATTATTGTCGCGATTCAAGCGCCTCGGGGAGTTGAGGGATCTCGAGGATGCAATTTCGACACTCAGGGATGCTTCTGTCCTCACGCCTCATGGTCACCCTGACAACCCAGGTCATCTGAATAGCCTTGGCCTCTCCTTCATCACTCGTTTTTTGCGCCTCGGGGAGCTGAGCAACCTCGAGGATGCGATTTCGACATTCAGGGAAGCTGTTGTCCTCACCCCTGATGGTCACCCTGACAAACCGGGTCGTTTGAACAACCTCGGTCTCTCACTCAGAACCCGTTTCGAGCACTTTGGGGAACTAAGCGATCTCGAGGATGCCATTTCGAAAATCAAGGATGCTGTTGTCCTCACCCCTTATGGTCACCCTCACAAGCTGAATTGCCTGAACAACCTCGGGGCCTGCTTCACCACTCGTTTCCGGCGCGTCGGGGAGCTGAGCGATCTCGAGGACGGCATTTCCACACTCAGGGATGCCATTGCCCTAACCCCTCATGGTCACCCTAACATGCCGGGTTGTCTGAACAACCTCGGGAACGTCTTCAGAACTCGTTTTGAACGCCTCGGGGAGCTGAGTGATCTCGAGGATGCCATCTCGACGTACAGGGATGCTGTTGTCCTCACTCCTCATGGTCACCCTGACAAGTCGGGTCGTCTGATCAATCTCGGGAACTCCTGTAGAGCTCGTTTCGAGCGCCTAGGGGAGCTGAGCGATCTCAACGATGCGATCTCGACACTCAGGGATGCTGTTATCCTCATCCCTCATGGTCACCCTGTCAAGCCGGACTACCTCAACGACCTCGGGATTGCCGTCATCACTCGTTTTCAGCGAATCGGGGAGCTGAGTGATCTCGAGGATGCCATTTCGACATACAGGGATGTTGTTGTCCTCACCCCTCATGATCACCCTCACAAGCGGGGTCGTTTGATCAACCTTGGTCGTTCCTTCATCACTCTTTTCACACGTACCGGGGAGCTGAGCGATCTCGAAGATGCGATTTCGACATACAGGGGTGTTGTTAACCTCACCCCTCATGGTCACCCTGACAAGCCGGGTTGTCTGAACAACCTCGGGAACTACTTCAGAGCTCGTTTCGAGCGCCTCGGGGAGCTGAGTGATCTCGAGGATGCCATCTCGACGTACAGGGATGCTGTTGTCCTCACCCCTCATGGTCACCCTGACAAGCCGGGTCATCTGATCAACCTCTATCATTCCTTGATCACTCGTTTCACGCGCCTCGGGGAGCTGAGTGATCTTGAGGATGCTATTTCGACACTCAGGGATGCTGATGTCCTCACCCCTCGTAGTCACCCTGACAAGCCGTGTCGTCTGAACAATCTCGGGAACTCCTTCATCGCTCGTTTCGAGCACCTCGGGGACTTGAAGGATCTCGAGGATGGGATCTCGACACTCAGGGATGCTGTTACGCTCACACCGCATGGTCAGCACAAACCAAATCATCTGAACAACCTCGGGAATTCCTTCGTCACTCGTTTCAAGTGCCTCGGGGAGCTAAGCGATCTCGAAGATGCGATTTCAACATTCAGGGATGCAGATATCCTCACCCCTCATGGTCACCCTGACAAGTCGAATCGTCTGAACAACCTCGGTGTCTCCTTCGGTGCTCGTTTCGAGCGACTCGGGGAGCTGGGCGATCTCGAGGATGCCATTTCATCACACAGGGAAGCTGTTGACCTCACCCCTGACGGTCACCCTCACAAGCCAAGTTGTCTGAACAACCTCGGGAACTCCTTCAGAGCTCGTTTCGAGCGACTCGGGGAGCTGGGCGATCTCGAGGATGCCATTTCATCACACAGGGAAGCTGTTGACCTCACCCCTCATGGTCACCCTCACAAGCCTGGCATGCTGAAAAACCTCGGTGACTCCTTCAGAGCTCGTTTCGTGCACCTCGGGGAGTTGAGCGATCTCGAGGATGCCATTTCAACACTCAGGGATGCTGTTGATTTTACTCCTCATGGCCACCCTGAACAGCCGGGTTGTCTAAGCAGCCTTGGTGTCTCCTTCAGAGTTCGTTTCGACCGCCTCGGGGAGCTGAGTGATCTCGAGGATGCCATTTCGAGAATCAGGGATGCTGTTGTCCTCACCCCTGATGGTCGCCCTGACAAGCCCATTTTTTTGCACGACCTCGGTCTCTCCTTCATCACTCGTTTCGAGCGCCTCGGGGAGCTGGGCGACCTCCAGCATGCAATGTCGACACTCAGGGATGCTGTTGTCCTCACGCCCTATGGTCACCCTCACAAGGTGAGTCGTCTGGGCAGCCTTGGTCTCTCCTTCAGGGTTCGTTTCGAGCGCCTTGGGGAGCTGAGAGATCTCGAGGATGCTATTTCGACACTCAGAGCTGCTGTTGACTTCACCCCTCATGGTCACCTTGACAAGTCAAGTTGTCTGAGCACTCTCGGCCACTGCTTCAGGGCTCGTTTTGAGCGCCTCGGGCAGCTGAGTGATCTCGAGGATGCCATTTCGACACACAGGGATGCTCTTGCCATCACACCTCATGGTCACCCTGACAAGCCGCGTCATCTGAGTGGCCTGGGTCTCTCCTTCATCACTCGTTTTGAGCGCCTCGGGGAGCTGAAGGATCTCGAAGATGCCATGTCGACACTCGGGGACGCTGTTGCCCTCACCCCTGATGGTCACCCTGACAAGCCGGGTTATCTGACCGATCTCGGTCTCTCCTTCAGAGCTCGTTTTGAGCGCCTGGGAGAGCTGAGCGATCTCGAGGATGGGATTTCGACACTTAAGGATGCTGCTGTCCTCATCCCCGATGGTCACCCTCACAAGCTGGGTTGTCTGACCAACCTTGGTCTGTTCTTTATCATTCGTTTCGAGCGTCTCGGGGAGCTGAGCGATCTCG
>JBBPJP010001164.1:0-10182 GCA_038088775.1 Boletus barrowsii
CCGTGTGAGACATAAAGAGAAACAGATCGAGAGAACGTATCTGGTAGTGTGGAGGACGACTCCACTACGAATACAACCACGTATGGTGACAATAGAGCGAGACTAGGAAAGGCGAGCGAAAGAGTTAAAGAAAAGTGGAGTGAAAAATGACTATCCCCTTCGTAGACCGTAACACAGAAGGCTTTCAACCTCCTCCAAAAGGCCTTCACATCCAAGCCAGTTTTAACGATGCTGGACACATCAAAATCGTTCTTTGTTATGACAGACGCCTCACTTACAGCTTCCGGAGGCGTACTCATGCAAAAGGATGGCAACGGCGACCTGCATCCTTGTTGCTATATCTCTAAGACATTCTCCCCTGTGGAACGCAACTACAACATTTATGACAGGGAGCTTTTAGCGGTTATACGCACGCTAGAAGAATGGTGTCACTATCTTACCGGAACCGACCGGCCAGTGACTGTGCTCACAGACCACAAGAATCTATGCTACTTCAAGGACCCTTGCAAGCTCTCTAGGTGGCAAGCTAGATGGCTTCTCATGATTCAGGACTACGACCTCCTGTTTCAACACATACCCAGAACCAATATGGGACCAGCAGACGCTCTCTCACAGAAGGACACCCTGGATACCTCGGTAGATAATGCCGAAGTTACCCTACTTCCAGGAGAGCTATTTTAAAAACGAATCAACATCGACCTCCGGACTGCTATTGAGCAGTCATCCACCTCCGACGACTTCGTCATCAACCAGCTACGTCAACTACACGAGGGTACCTCGGGAATCCCTCGTTCCTCCACCCACGACTGGCGTTATGACGAAGGAATCCTCTATTTTAAGGATTGGGCATACGTGCCTGAAGCTCACCGGAACAACCTCCTCCACGTCATCCATGACTCGCCTGCGGGTGGTCATGGCGGTTATTACCGGACTGTTAACACGGTACAATGTGACTATTTGGTGGCCAGGTCTGACGGCATTTGTCCAACGACTTGTCCAAGGATGTGCCATCTGCCAGGCCAACAAGGTCAATACCCATCCCACCGTCCCGCCTCTCACCCCTCTCCTGGTCGCTTCCACACATCCCTTTCAGTGTCTTTCGGTTGATCTCATCACGGACTTGCTGCCGTCTAAAGGTTATGATTCAGTTATGGTCGTGGTCGACCATGGCCTTACAAAGGGGGTAATTTTCACCCCAACTCACAAGAGTGCGGACACCGAGGGTGTTGCGCAGCTCTTCTTTGAAAAGGTCTTTCCCCACTTTGGACTCCACAACAAGGTTATCTCGGACCACGGTCCACAGTTTGCCTCGGCCTTTGCTCTGGAACTAGCGAGGCTACTCGGTTACAATCCACTCCTATCCTCCGCCTACCATCCACAGACCAACAGAGAGACGGAATGGGTCAATCAGGAACTGGAAACCTATCTTCGGATCTTCTGCCAAGGAGACGCCACCCGATGGTCGGACCTATTGCCAATGGCGGAGTACTGTCACAACAGTTCCGTCCATTCCATAACGGGAAAGACTCCATTTAGTTTAATGATGGGATACGAGCCAAGGGCTTATCCATCTTTAGGAACCACCACCTTCCTCCTGGCCCTAGAGCAACGCCTGGGAGATCTCGACGAGGCATGCAAAGAAGCCACTGCCACCCACAAAAAAACCCAACGCTACATGAAAGAACGTGTTACGTCAAAATTTAAACCTTGGAAAGTAGGAGATAAGGTATGGCTCGAGGGCTGTAACCTGAGACTCTGCTACCCCTCTCGCAAACTCGCCCCTCGCCACGAAGGACCATTTGAAATTTCACAGGTAATATCACCGGTTTCATACAAACTCCGCCTGCCACGCACCTGGAAGATCCATAACGCCTTCACGCATCGCTTTTAACTCCCTATCGGAAAACCGTGGAACACAGACCAAACTTTATCCCGCTTCCGCCGGACATTATAGATGGCAAAGAGGAATTCAAAATTGACCAGATCCTATCTCATTGGGGCTCCGCCCGCCACTGCCACTACCTCGTTTCATGGAAAGGATACCCATCCTCCGAAAATACCTGGGAACCCGAGTCCAATTTGGGACATGCTGTGGACCTCCTTGAGGAATATAAGGCCAGGGATCCCCTCGCCTTTCCCCCATCCTAAAGCCCTCAGTCCTCACTTGCTTTTGAGTCGAGCCCCCGCTCCTCTATCCATCATCACCACACTACTCGTCCAACTCCACATGTCGAATGTCCCATTCCAACTCCCAGGCCGTGTTGACCGACTCCCAGATCGTTCCCGACGAATCCTTTACGCCTCCGTCCTTGAGAACCCTGCCGCCGCTCACGCCATCCCTTCCATACCCACCTTCTGCGACAACCCAGTACTCCAATTTCTGGGAATCAGCTTTTCTACATACACCACCGCTCAAACCTTGCACACTCAGCTATTCCCTGATAGGACCTTGCCTGTCTATGCTGCTGCTATGGGACAGGCCATCATCGCCTCCAGAGATGCAGTCCTGGATGCCCTCCATGATCACAGATTTGCTGATGTCCTTCAAGCCTTACCTTCCCCCCTGTTCATGCACATATTGCATCCAATTGTCTCCATGTTACTCCAAGACTACTACATGGACAACAGCTGTGACCACCCCTGGGACGGAAACACTTGGGCCCATAAGCAGTCTAACCCAGAGCAACCAGAGCTTTGGGATGACGATTCAACCATCACCCCCGACTCTCCTACTTCATCCTCCAACGCCACTGCTAGCCCAATACCTATCCCACCTCTGCCAACACCCACCGCTGTCCCGTCTGTTGGACATGGAGATACGGTCCCTACTGGAGGACCTAGCCGAGATTCTAGTCCTGGAGATATCTCCTCTCTCCCCCATGACCACCCCGACGTCCTCGCTTTCCTCACTACCATCCCACTTCTTGGACTCAGGACTCCTGAGCCCGAACCCTCTCATGTACTCCCCACTCGAGAACACCCCTCCACTCCAACGCCCACCCACCGTCCTCGTAACATCAAACGGCGTGGTGGAACTGTTTCGTTCAGGCTACCCAGTTCCGCAGCAGGAACTGTGGGCCAACATGTTCAGAGAGGTAGAGGAAAGTCGAGACAGGCAACTCCGCTCCCCACCTCCAACAGATATAACAAGGACTTCGTGACGACGCCCTCACCGTTGTTCAGCTCCTCTTCCAACCCCATCGATGTAGACCTCTTACCCTCTCTACCGCCGACCCCTGCTTGTCCCACCGTTGTTTCACATGTAATCAACAAGGTCACATCCACGCAGACTGCCCGCATTATGAATGCCCCCTCTGTCACATCACTGCTCCCAGGCATATCCAAGCCTGGTGTCCACGTTGTATCTGTCTCCTTTGCGGAGAACTGGGCCACTCAAATGAGTTTTGCTCTTTTTGCCACAACCCTCTTGATGATTTTGACCCCACGGACTACGAGATCAACGAAGGGGACGAAGTGGATTAATTGTCTCGCAGGTGCTTCGACTGTACAAAGGGGGTAATGTTACGGTCTACGAAGGGGGTACTCGTTTTTCTGATGTTTTTCCTTGACTCTTTCGCTTGACTTTCCTAGTCTCACTCTCTCGTCATCGTACGTGGTTGTATTCATAGTGGAGTTGTCCTCCACATTACCAGATACGTTCTCTCCATCTGTTTCCCTCTATGTCTCACACGGCGCCCCACCTATACCTTCCACGACAACAGCCTCGATACATATGATCTTGTGTACAGTGGCATCAAAGGAGTATTAGGTCTTTGCGGCGCAGCAGTATCTCTTCCTTTTTCTGTATGGAGTGTTCCCTGATGCTTACGCCATGACCTGAACAAATGAAGCGTGGCTTACAACTCATTAGTGTTGTTGGATTCAAGGCCCTCGTGAAAGGCAAAGTTATACCACATGCTCCTGGCACATTCAACAAGCAAGCTGGTAAAGTAACGATGGGTAAACATTCCTTTTCTGACCAGAAGTGGGGAGATGCTACATGAGGGATTACTTGCATGGCGGAGCACCGCTTGTACACCCAGCTTGCTCAAATTCATGAGAAAGTGCAGCTCCTGGCTGGTAAGTTGGAGCCCAACGCTGGTGATGAGAGCATGGCCTTGGAAACTGCTGAGGATGAATACACTCAAATTTATCTCGGCATGCTGCCAAACCTTTGAGTGAGCACCTCGACAAAGCATTATATATATGCCAGTATCTACTTGTTACCCACTACTACTCGCTTGTCTTTGATGGAGCCTCTCAAGCCAGCATTATTACATACACTGATTCCAATTGGGCATCTGATCCTAACACCCATTGCTCTCAGACTGGCTGGTTTATCAAACTAGCTAATTGCATCTTCAGCTGGTAGTCATGCCAACAACAGTGCATTGCCTATTCCTCTACCAAAGCTGAATACATTGCACTTTCTGATTGCAGCAAACAGGTGGTCTGGTTGCGTTCCTTGATGGAAGAACTTGAATACAAGTTACACCCAATTCCCATTTGTGGCAACAACCAAGGTTCTATATTCATGGGATTGAACCCTGTTACTGAAAAACGTAACAAACACATGGACATCAAATGGCATGGTGTTAGGGAGTTCATCTGTGAAGGCTTAGTAGAACTCTACTTTATCAAAGGGTCACAAAATCCTGCCAATATGTTCACTAAGAACCTCAGACATGTCAAACTTGATCAATTCAGATTGCAACTCAGGCTAGTTTTCTATTCTGAGCTCATAGCACCTTAGTTGAGTGCTCTCTTCGCTTACACGCCCTTACTGGCTGCTTAGCAAGGGGGAGTGTTGATTGTGCACCAAAGTAGTAGCACTCAACGCTACTTATATTACTTACTGTAGTAGTGTAGTTGACCCATATAAGGAAATAGTCACATGCCTCATGTAGTATATAAGTTAGAACTCAATCATCTGAGTTCAAATAACATCTTGTGTTCTTACCACAACCATCCACTTAAGCAAATGCCTATTAACCCAGGCTCTGGTGAGTGTCAGGCAGTTCTCTGCTCATTCTGGTCTTTTTCCTTAGTGTAAAACACTGGTTCCTGAGGTCTTCCAAAACCTATAAAAGGCTGTCAAATGTAACCATGATGACAAGATGAAGACTTATGAGTCTGCAAATTTCATTGGAGTAGTGAGGCCACCAACCTTAACCTGGTGTCAATTACTGGGCAAGGTAAGACATGGCCGAATGCACTGTCGCTGACTGACAAGCTGCATGATCGCCTTTCACTAATGGCCTCCTCCACATATTCAGTGGCAAGTGTATTAAATTGAGTGCGGACTGGAAATGCATTCACAGATGCTGCATCGCAATGTGAGAATTGCTTTGTGTGCTCAATTATGTCCTGGACTGCCGGTTTATAGAACTGTATCTCCCATGGCTCAGTGCCATGTATGGCAGGACCAACTGCTGTCACATACAGGTGGGTCAGCCACTCCCGGTGGTTGTGATGGAACAAAGGAAGGATGGGGCACATTTTGTGGCAGTGGATGAGATATGTTTTGAGTTTGCGGCTGGGATGAAGCAGGAGATTGAGTTGTGGTTTGTGCCTGCGGTTAAGACAAAGCAGAAGAAGGAGGTGCAGCACCTTGGGCCTGTGGACACTGCTGCTCCCAAATGGATGCCAATTGAGAGTTACTTGGAAGGCACAGGGCACGGTTACATTGTCGATGGCTGAGGACAACATCTTCAACATTGCCATTCATGGAGTCTTGGACTAACCATTAGATTTTCTTCATGCACCTCTCGTCAATCATACATACTGTAACATGGATACCGACGTCACCTATCATGGAGCCTTGATCTATTGTGGGGAAAATATTAGCTATAGTTTCTGAATTCAATTGTAGATTACCATTGCTCTACAATATGGCTTGATCAAAGTCTCCTGAGTGACTTGTCAGTTGGCACTGGGCACGATTACATTGTTGATGACTGAGGATGACATCAACATCGCTGTTCATGGGGCCTTGGACTAACCATTAGATATTCTTCATGCCTTTCATCAATCATACTTACCATGGATACCAATGTCACCCATTGTGGAGCTTTGATCTGCAGGGAATATTAACTACAGTCTCTGAATTCAATTGTACATTACTGTTTCTCTGTGATGTGTCCCAACCAAAGTCTTCTGAACAACTTGTGAGTTACATGCACAAATAACATTGAGTTCATCACCTTGGGAATTGAAAAACTCATGACTTTCCCTCTGTCCAAGTGTCAAGTGTTAATGGTGATCTGGTGGTGATATATGCAATGTGTCTTGGATTCGATTGTACTTGAACTGCCACCATGGCACATACCTGATTCAACAAAATGCTCGCCATCGTCAGATGCTATGCTGTCCATAGGAAGGTCATTGCTGTTCCCCCCTGGTAATGAGTGGCACAGGGCTGATTGTGTGGGTTGGGACACACATCCGCTAAAGTGACATCAATGTTAGCAAGTAATCCAACAATTTATGCTCACTAACCTCCCCGTAGGACAGATTCAGCGAATTGCTCATCCTCACTTGGTGATGCCTCATTGATTAGCAGGGCATCTTTGTCCTTCTCACCAACAATTTCCTTGTCTTCACTAGGCATTGCAAGAAGGGTATGTCCATGGAGCCTTGGTCTATTGAGTGGGACATGATAAAATGAGGCCGTACGTTGCAGACCCATAGGTCGCAGAGGTGGAGATGGTGGAGGATCATCCATCATTCTGACACAATCAGACTCAGAGGGAGTATTTGTGAGTTTCTGGGATTCAGGAGGAGGCATGCTTGTCTGTGTGTGATCTTCCTGCGAGCCAGACCACAATGGTTGCTGGGTAAGATTGGGAGCCAGTGCTCAGTGAACAGCATTCTCGCCAATGACATGAGAAATATGGCGAGGCACCTCTACTCCGGACTGAGATGCTTAAGCAAGCCTTTTGAGGTGCGAAGAGTGATGCTGAAAGGCATCTTGTTCTCCTTGTGACGGTTGACAAACTGAGCTGGCCGGGGAAGTGGGAGCAGTAGAAGCACAGGAACCAGTGGAAAATATTGAGCCTTGACATGAAGATTGAGCTTGGGATGAGGTTGATAACAAGTCAATGTCATGTTGAGATCCAATGTTAGGTATTCTAAAACTGAATTGTTGACCAGGAGCCGCCAAGCTGAATGATGTATGGATGGTAGATGACAGTGGTGAGTTGGAGGCAGTGGTTGAACCTCCAGGTTTCTTGAGTTGGGGCTTTGGTCATGCCAATGAATTGGATGGAATTACCATTATTTGTCTGACTTAGATTTTGATCTGCTTGAAGAAGAAGTATCTCAGGATCCTCTGCCATACTCTTGGCTTGAGGGACATAAGAAAATAGCAGTTTCTAAAAAATCCTGGATCCTTATACCTGAAATATCTGACATGCCAATACTTCCCACTTTTACCTCTTCATTCACTTTATTTTCAAATAGCTTATTAACTTCATTCTTCTAAATATTATCTAAAAACCATATCAAAATCTGAATCTGGTATCACCAAGAATATTCTTGCTCTTATGGGCTCTAATAACTATACTGCCTGGTTAGAATCCATAAATATAAATTGCTATGCTTAAAGTGGCTCACATTGCTCTGGAGAATCCATCTATCCAACCAATCGAGGGAGCACCAATAAGTAAAGGAAAACTTGGTTGGACTCAGATCTTTAGGTGAACAGTGTTATTGACCTCCACTTAAAGGATAACTTCCAAACAGCTGTTGTAAAGACTTACAACACTAATCATATCTCTTTGACAAAAGTGACCTTGGATGCTCTCAAGGCTCTTTTTGCTCCCACTGGTCCTATCCACCAGTTCTCTCTCTTTTGTCAAGCTATCTGCTGGCAAAGGAATAAGAATCAAGACCCATCAGAACAGATTATGGTGCTAACTCTTTTCTCCCAGCTTAATAAAACTGAACTAGAGCTTTCAGATAGTATTCAGGCTATGCTGGACTTCCAGACTCTATGAGTACTGTGGTATCCACTGTCATGTATACTGTCCAAACAAGATCATTTCTCTGATTTTTGTAGAATCTACTTGCTACCAGGATGAACTCATCTTGTGGGAATAATTCTGGAAACTGATCTGGAAAGAAAAGGTAGTGTTACAGATTTGTCATAGTTTGTGGCACATAACACATGCTGCTTTACTTTAGAGCCAGCAGGACATTCACTCTCCCATGATTGTGAGAGTGAAAATCTGATGTCCCTGGCATCTTCTTGATTGGAATGCACTATGTAACAATTAGCTAGGCTACTCTAATCCTACATACTTTCAAAGTGATGAATATGATGGCCTGCTAGTTGTGAGTGATTCTAAGACATCTCACGAGGATAAATGGATGGTTGATTCAGGATGTTCTAATCACCTAACTCCTTTCCTTAGGATTTCTCCTCATGACAGAATTTAAAAAAAATGAATGTGTCAAGTTGCTGATGGCTCTTAGATTTCAATGTATGGACCTGGAACTGTGGTGCTGTGACATTTCAATGGACAATGAGAATAGACTCTTATACTAACAGAAGTTTGGTATACTTCTGGTGTCTGTCAAGTCTGGTTCCTCCAAGTCAAGTCCAGTGGAGGTCCAAGACAAGTGAAGGGAAGAGGAACAGTGGTTTGACGCGGTCACAGAGGTATCAGAGATTGAGGTGGTGAGGATGTTGGCACAGGATGTATGTGTTGCACCCTTGTCAAGTTCTGTGTCCTTGTATTTAGAAAAAATAGAGAATAGAGAATAAGAGAGAGAAAATAGAGAAAGGGTCAGACTTGAGGGAGGTAATTTTGCTGATATTTGTAATGAGGAGAATACAGAAGATACAGGAGGGTTATATATTACTGGTCTGGTAGAACTCCAGACTGGAGAGAATGGAGAGTATAACTACGTGAGGGCTATGTACATAAAATAAGTAAGACAATGAGTAAGACAGAATACAGAAAGATGGGGGAAAACAAGTGCCAGAGGGGCAGTACAAACTATAATGAAAAATGATGAGTGATGAGAAGAAACCAGTACCAAAAGAGATAAGAAAAGGAACTGAACTCCATGGACAGTGTGCATGTCCTCATAAATGATGACCAAATGTTGCATGATGTTGGAATGGCCAAGAATGTACAAAGTGATGGTCCTATGCAAAATTTGAGTATGCCATGCCATTGACATGGCTTGATGTCAGTTGCAATGATAGATATACATATATGAATCACTCTCAAGGCCCACCCTTACCAATGCCAGCAAAGGATGGCCTGTAGCCACCAGGCCTTCCTGGGGTGAGCTGCATGCTTGTGCTTGGCAGGGACGATTTCCCTGGGAGGATGCAGCCTAGATAAAAAACCCAGAGTATGTGCTCATCCTATCCATCAAATATGCTGCTCCTGGAGGTGCTTGAAACCCTCAGGTGTGAGCACATAGTGGCAGCACTATCACAAGAACTGGGTCTTGATGTGTATCAGGACAAGGCATAACAGTGGGCACAATGGCATACATGTCATTTTGGTGTCGTTGTGTCATATCCCTGAATTTGCCAAGTCCAACTCCAGCCAACTCTGGATGAGACTCACACCAGATACATCAGACTTCCATGGAGTTACACTCTGGAGTTCATTTCCTTTTATTATCTCCTTTAGTACTATTCTTCCTTTCATCACTCATCATTCTTCACTACAGTTTGTACTGCTCCTCTGGCATTTGTCTTCCTTGATCTATATCCTGTCTTACTCATCGACTTATGTACTCATTGTAACGCACAGCATAGCGGTGATGGAGCGTGCTGCGATACGGGTCGAAGAACGTAGGATGAAAGAGTGAAGAGTGACGGAGGATCTCTGAGGTCTAAGGCCTATCTTCGAGACGATGTGAAGACTCGGCGGGTCTCTTCTATCTAGGTACCTGAAGAGGCTCTCTAGACTCGAAGGTCACTAGAATAACACTATATTTGTTGAAAGGACGCGTACCTATAGTCACGTGACCTTATATTAAGTAAGCATTACAAAGCGTATATAAGACTCTGCTGAGTCTAAATAAAAAATATCTCTCTTGATCTGCTACCGCTATCATCTCTGAGAACCCTTCACCCCCAAGGTAAGTACCCTATGACCGATTCCTAGGGATCCAGTGCGGCAACGCCGGATTCCCGCTATTGCAACAGGTTATGAG